>CADDIJ020001281.1:0-134405 GCA_902809745.2 Tetradesmus lagerheimii | reverse complement strand
GTCCGATTGTCGTCTCGATCGTCGACGAGCCGCGTACCATGCATGTCTTGTTTTTGCTTGGTGTTCACGGTGATAGTCTGAAATACCTCGAGGAGCATGCAAGCACCTACAAACGACCGACATCGAATTCTCCAGACGAGCACCGAAGCATCGGACCTTGTCCGATTGTTTTTTTTTTTTTTTTTTTTTTTGGAAAGTAGTGTTACATTGGCTTGACAACGCAAACCGAAACCCTACTCTGTGAAAAAATCCAATGGAGGATGGGGTAACCTGTTCTCACACCCATTCCACGGCTTTCTATTTGCAAGAGGCGCCGTCACAAGGTCATGCAGATAGCTCCGTGAAGAGCAGCCGTACTAGGCTTCCAGGACCCGACCCGACCAAGTGCCCAATATCCGCTATACCACAGCCATCCATGGAATAACTGCGGCTGTCATTAGGTCATGACTTGCCACAAAAGGCGATGCTCACAACCTGGCTATGAATTATGTGTATAGCACGCGTTGTACATGTAATCAATCCGAAGGCATTGACATGCAACATGCACATAAACACACAAGTTCAAATTACACAAGCACATTCAAAGCAATGTGCAGTTGTGTGTCATCACCAAACATTCCATATGACACAACACACTCATTCTAGTGCTACACAACACAAAACACATATTTCAGACTACCACCGTGAACACCAAGCAAAAACAAGACATGCATGGCGTGCGACTCGTCGACGATCTTTTTTTTTTTGAAGTAAATTGGTTACATGGGCTGGACCAAGCAACAACAAATTTATTTCTGAAAAATGCTATGCTTCGGTGCTCGTCTGGAGAATTTGATGTCGGTCGTTTATAGGTGCTTGCATGCTCCTCGAGATATTTCAGACTACCACCGTGAACACCAAGCAAAAACAAGAAATGCATGGCATGCGGCTCGCTGACAATTGCGGTGACAATCAGACAAGAACCAATGCTTCGTTGCTCGTCTGGAGAATTTGATGTCGGTCGTTTATAGGTGCTTGCATGCTCCTCGTGTTATTTCAGACTACCACCGTGAACACCAAGCAAAAACAAGACATCTTTTTCAGAAAAAAATTTGTTGTTGCTTGGTCAAGCCCATGCAACCAATTTACTTACAAAAAACAATTGCGGTGACAATGCTATACACATAATTCATAGCCAGGTTGTGAGCATCGCCTTTTGTGGCAAGTCATGACCTAATGACAGCCGCAGTTATTCCATGGATGGCTGTGGTATAGCGGATATTGGGCACTTGGTCGGGTCGGGTGCTGGAAGCCTAGTACGGCTGCTCTTCACGGAGCTATCTGCATGACCTTGTGACGGCGCCTCTTGCAAATAGAGAGCCGTGGAATGGGTGTGAGAACAGGTTACCCCATCCTCTCGTGGATTTTTTCACGGAGTAGTGTTACATTGGCTTGACAACGCAAACCGAAACCCTACTCCGTGAAAAAATCCACGAGACAATCGGACAAGGTCCGATGCTTCGGTGCTCGTCTGGAGAATTCGATGTCGGTCGTTTGTAGGTGCTTGCATGCTCCTCGAGGTATTTCAGACTATCACCGTGAACACCAAGCAAAACAAGACATGCATGGTATGCGGCTCGTCGACGATCGAGACGACAATCGGACAAGGTCCGATGCTTCAGTGCTCGTCTGGAGGATTTGATGTCGGTAGTTTATAGGTGCTTGCATGCTCCTCGAGTTATTTCAGACTACCACCGTAAACTCCAGGCAAAAACAAGACATGCATGGCATGCGGGTCGCCAACAATCGCGCTGTTGCTTGGTCCAGCCCATGCAACTAATTTACTTAAAAAAACAATTGCGGTGACATTAAGACAAAGTCTGATGCTTCGGGGCTCGTCTGGTGAATTCGATGTTGGTCGTTCATAGGTGCTTACATTCTGCTAGACATATTTCAGACTACCACCGTGAACACCAAGCAAAAACAAGACATGCATGGCGTGCGACTCGTCGACGATCTTTTTTTTTTTTTTTGAAGTAAATTGGTTACATGGGCTGGACCAAGCAACAATAAATTTCTTTCTGAAAAATGCTATGCTTCGGTGCTCGTCTGGAGAATTTGATGTCGGTCGTTTATAGGTGCTTGCATGCTCTTCGAGTTATTTCGGACTACCACCGTGAACACCAAGCAAAAACAAGAAATGCATGGCATGCGGCTCATCGACGATCGAGACGACAATCTTTTTTTATTTTTTTTTTATGAAGTAAATTGGTGACATGGGCTGGACCAAGCAACAACAAATTTATTTCTGAAAAATGCTATGCTTCGGTGCTCGTCTGGAGAATTTGATGTCGGTCGTTTATAGGTGCTTGCATGCTCGTCGAGTTATTTCAGACTACCACCGTGAACACCAAGCAAAAACAAGAAATGCATGGCATGCGGCTCGCTGACAATTGCGGTGACAATCAGACAAGAACCAATGCTTCGGTGCTCGTCTGGAGAATTTGATGTCGGTCGTTTATAGGTGCTTGCATGCTCCTCGTGTTATTTCAGACTACCACCGTGAACACTAAGCAAAAACAAGACATCTTTTTCAGAAAAAATTTGTTGTTGCTTGGTCCAGCCCATGCAACCAATTTACTTACAAAAAACAATTGCGGTGACAATCGGACAAGGTCCGATGCTTCGGTGCTCGTCTGGAGAATTCGATGTCGTTCGTTTGTAGGTGCTTGCATGCTCCTCGAGGTATTTCAGACTATCACCGTGAACACCAAGCAAAAACAAGACATTCATTTTATGCGGCTCGTCGACGATCGAGACGACAATCGGACAAGGTCCGATGCTTCAGTGCTCGTCTGGAGGATTTGATGTCGGTCGTTTATAGGTGCTGGCATGCTCCTCGAGTTATTTCAGACTACCACCGTAAACTCCAGGCAAAAACAAGACATGCATGGCATGCGGCTCGCCAACAATCGCGCTGTTGCTTGGTCAAGCCCATGCAACTTATTTACTTAAAAAAAAAATTGCGGTGACATTAAGACAAAGTCTGATGCTTCGGTGCTCGTCTGGTGAATTCGATGTCGGTCGTTCATAGGTGCTTACATTCTGCTAGACATATTTCAGACTACCACCGTGAATACCAAGCAAAAACAAGACATGCATGGCGTGCGACTCGTCGACGATCTTTTTTTTTTTTGAAGTAAATTGGTTACATGGGCTGGACCAAGCAACAACAAATTTATTTATGAAAAATGCTATGCTTCGGTGCTCGTCTGGAGAATTTGATGTCGGTCGTTTATAGGTGCTTGCATGCTCTTCGAGTTATTTCAGACTACCACCGTGAACACCAAGCAAAAACAAGAAATGCATGGCATCCGGCTCGCTGACAATTGCGGTGACAAACAGACAAGAACCAATGCTTCGGTGCTCGTCTGGAGAATTTGATGTCGGTCGTTTATAGGTGCTTGCATGCTCCTCGTGTTATTTCAGACTACCACCGTGAACACCAAGCAAAAACAAGACATCTTTTTCAGAAAAAAAATTGTTGTTGCTTGGTCCAGCCCATGCAACCAATTTACTTACAAAAAACAATTGCGGTGACAATTGGACAAGGTCCGATGCTTCGGTGCTCGTCTGGAGAATTCGATGTCGGTCGTTTGTAGGTGCTTGCATGCTCCTCGAGTTATTTCAGACCACCACCGTAAACTCCAGGCAAAAACAAGACATGCATGGCATGCGGCTCGCCAACAATCGCGCTGTTGCTTGGTCCAGCCCATGCAACTTATTTACTTAAAAAAACAATTGCGGTGACATTAAGACAAAGTCTGATGCTTCGGTGCTTTCGTCTGGTGAATTCGATGTTGGTCGTTCATAGGTGCTTACATTCACGCTGCAGAGACATATTTCCAGATTTTACCACCACCGTGAACACCAAGCAAAAAACAGACATGCATTGGCGTGCGATCGTCGACGATCTTTTGAAGTAAATTGGTGACATGGGCTGGACCAAGCAACAACAAATTTATTTCTGAAAAATGCTATGCTTCGGTGCTCGTCTGGAGAATTTGATGTCGGTCGTTTATAGGTGCTTGCATGCTCCTCGAGTTATTTCAGACTACCACCGTGAACACCAAGCAAAAACAAGAAATGCATGGCATGCGGCTCGCTGACAATTGCTGTGACAATCAGACAAGAACCAATGCTTCGGTGCTCGTCTGGAGAATTTGATGTCGGTCGTTGATAGGTGCTTGCATGCTCCTCGTGTTATTTCAGACTACCACCGTGAACACCAAGCAAAAACAAGACATCTTTTTCAGAAAAAAAATTTGTTGTTGCTTGGTCCAGCCCATGCAACCAATTTACTTACAAAAAAAAATTGCGGTGACAATCGGACAAGGTCCGATGCTTTGGTGCTCGTCTGGAGAATTCGATGTCGGTCGTTTGTAGGTGCTTGCATGCTCCTCGAGTTATTTCAGACTATCACCGTGAACACCAAGCAAAAACAAGACATGCATGGTATGCGGCTCGTCGACGATCGAGACGACAATCGGACAAGGTCCGATGCTTCAGTGCTCGTCTGGTGGATTTGATGTCGGTCGTTTATAGGTGCTTGCATGCTCCTCGAGTTATTTCAGACTACCACCGTAAACTCCAAGCAAAAACAAGACATGCATGGCATGCGGGTCGCCAACAATCGCGCTGTTGCTTGGTCCAGCCCATGCAACTAATTTACTTAAAAAACAATTGCGGTGACATTAAGACAAAGTCTGATGCTTCGGTGCTCGTCTGGTGAATTCGATGTTGGTCGTTCATAGGTGCTTACATTCTGCTAGACATATTTCAGACTACCACCGTGAACACCAAGCAAAAACAAGACATGCATGGCGTGCGACTCGTCGACGATCTTTTTTTTTTTTTTTTGAAGCAAATTGGTGACATGGGCTGGACCAAGCAACAACAAATTTATTTCTGAAAAATGCTATGCTTCGGTGCTCGTCTGGAGAATTTGATGTCGGTCGTTTATAGGTGCTTGCATGCTCTTCGAGTTATTTCAGACTACCACCGTGAACACCAAGCAAAAACAAGAAATGCATGGCATGCGGCTCATCGACGATCGAGACGACAATCTTTTTTTATTTTTTTTTTTGAAGTAAATTGGTGACATGGGCTGGACCAAGCAACAACAAATTTATTTCTGAAAAATGCTATGCTTCGGTGCTCGTCTGGAGAATTTGATGTCGGTCGTTTATAGGTGCTTTCATGCTCCTCGAGTTATTTCAGACTACCACCGTGAACACCAAGCAAAAACAAGAAATGCATGGCATGCGGCTTGCTGACAATTGCGGTGACAATCAGACAAGAACCAATGCTTCGGTGCTCGTCTGGAGAATTTGATGTCGGTCGTTGATAGGTGCTTGCATGCTCCTCGTGTTATTTCAGACTACCACCGTGAACACCAAGCAAAGAAACAAAATGCGCGTGGCATGCGGCTCATCGATCAATGACAATCTTTTATTTTTTTTTTTTTGAAGTAAATTGGTGACATGGGCTGGACCAAGCAACAACAAATTTATTTCTGAAAATGCTATACTTCGGTGCTCGTCTGGAGAATTTGATGTCGGTCGTTTATAGGTGCTTGCATGCTCCTCGAGTTATTTCAGACTACCACCGTGAACACCAAGCAAAAACAAGAAATGCATAACATGCGGCTCGCTGACAATTGCGGTGACAATCAGACAAGAACCAATGCTTCGGTGCTCGTCTGGAGAATTTGATGTCGGTCGTTTATAGGTGCTTGCATGCTCCTCGTGTTATTTCAGACTACCACCGTGAACACCAAGCAAAAACAAGACATGCATGGCATGCGGGTCGCCAACAATCGCGCTGTTGCTTGGTCCAGCCCATGCAACTTATTTACTTAAAAAAACAATTGCGGTGACATTAAGACAAAGTCTGATGCTTCGGTGCTCGTCTGGTGAATTCGATGTCGGTCGTTTATAGGTGCTTACATTCTGCTAGACATACTTCAGACTACCACCGTGAACACCAAGCAAAAACAAGACATGCATGGTATGCGGCTCGTCGACGATCGAGACGACAATCGGACAAGGTCCGATGCTTCAGTGCTCGTCTGGAGGATTTGATGTCGGTCGTTTATAGGTGCTTGCATGCTCCTCGAGTTATTTCAGACTACCACCGTAAACTCCAAGCAAAAACAAGACATGCATGGCATGCGGCTCGCCAACAATCGCGCTGTTGCTTGGTCCAGCCCATGCAACTAATTTACTTAAAAAAACAATTGCGGTGACATTAAGACAAAGTCTGATGCTTCGGTGCTCGTCTGGTGAATTCTATGTTGGTCGTTCATAGGTGCTTACATTCTGCTAGACATATTTCAGACTACCACCGTGAACACCAAGCAAAAACAAGACATGCATGGCGTGCGACTCGTCGACGATCTTTTTTTTTTTTTGAAGTAAATTGGTGACATGGGCTGGACCAAGCAACAATAAATTTATTTCTGAAAAATGCTATGCTTCGGTGCTCGTCTGGAGAATTTGATGTCGGTCGTTTATAGGTGCTTGCATGCTCTTCGAGTTATTTCAGACTACCACCGTGAACACCAAGCAAAAACAAGAAATGCATGGCATGCGGCTCGCTGACAATTGCGGTGACAATCAGACAAGAACCAATGCTTCGGTGCTCGTCTGGAGAATTTGATGTCGGTCGTTTATAGGTGCTTGCATGCTCCTCGTGTTATTTCAGACTACCACCGTGAACACCAAGCAAAAACAAGACATCTTTTTCAGAAAAAAATTTGTTGTTGCTTGGTCCAGCCCATGCAACCAATTTACTTACAAAAAACAATTGCGGTGACAATCGGACAAGGTCCGATGCTTCGGTGCTCGTCTGGAGAATTCGATGTCGGTCGTTTGTAGGTGCTTGCATGCTCCTCGAGGTATTTCAGACTATCACCGTGAACACCAAGCAAAAACAAGACATGCATGGTATGCGGCTCGTCGACGATCGAGACGACAATCGGACAAGGTCCGATGCTTCAGTGCTCGTCTGGAGGATTTGATGTCGGTCGTTTATAGGTGCTTGCATGCTCCTCGAGTTATTTCAGACTACCACCGTAAACTCCAGGCAAAAACAAGACATGCATGGCATGCGGGTCGCCAACAATCGCGCTGTTGCTTGGTCCAGCCCATGCAACTAATTTACTTAAAAAAACAATTGCGGTGACATTAAGACAAAGTCTGATGCTTCGGTGCTCGTCTGGTGAATTCGATGTTGGTCGTTCATAGGTGCTTACATTCTGCTAGACATATTTCAGACTACCACCGTGAACACCAAGCAAAAACAAGACATGCATGGCGTGCGACTCGTCGACGATCTTTTTTTTTTTTTGAAGTAAATTGGTTACATGGGCTGGACCAAGCAACAACAAATTTATTTCTGAAAAATGCTATGCTTCGGTGCTCGTCTGGAGAATTTGATGTCGGTCGTTTATAGGTGCTTGCATGCTCTTCGAGTTATTTCAGACTACCACCGTGAACACCAAGCAAAAACAAGAAATGCATGGCATGCGGCTCATCGACGATCGAGACGACAATCTTTTTTTATTTTTTTTTTTTGAAGTAAATTGGTGACATGGGCTGGACCAAGCAACAACAAATTTATTTCTGAAAAATGCTATGCTTCGGTGCTCGTCTGGAGAATTTGATGTCGGTCGTTTATAGGTGCTTGCATGCTCCTCGAGTTATTTCAGACTACCACCGTGAACACCAAGCAAAAACAAGAAATGCATGGCATGCGGCTCGCTGACAATTGCGGTGACAATCAGACAAGAACCAATGCTTCGGTGCTCGTCTGGAGAATTTGATGTCGGTCGTTGATAGGTGCTTGCATGCTCCTCGTGTTATTTCAGACTACCACCGTGAACACCAAGCAAAAACAAGACATCTTTTTCAGAAAAAAATTTGTTGTTGCTTGGTCCAGCCCATGCAACCAATTTACTTACAAAAAAAAATTGCGGTGACAATCGGACAAGGTCCGATGCTTTGGTGCTCGTCTGGAGAATTCGATGTCGGTCGTTTGTAGGTGCTTGCATGCTCCTCGAGGTATTTCAGACTATCACCGTGAACACCAAGCAAAAACAAGACATGCATGGTATGCGGCTCGTCGACGATCGAGACGACAATCGGACAAGGTCCGATGCTTCAGTGCTCGTCTGGAGGATTTGATGTCGGTCGTTTATAGGTGCTTGCATGCTCCTCGAGTTATTTCAGACTACCACCGTAAACTCCAGGCAAAAACAAGACATGCATGGCATGCGGGTCGCCAACAATCGCGCTGTTGCTTGGTCCAGCCCATGCAACTAATTTACTTAAAAAAACAATTGCGGTGACATTAAGACAAAGTCTGATGCTTCGGTGCTCGTCTGGTGAATTCGATGTGGTCGTTCATAGGTGCTTACATTCTGCTAGACATATTTCAGACTACCACCGTGAACACCAAGCAAAAACAAGACATGCATGGCGTGCGACTCGTCGACGATCTTTTTTTTTTTTTGAAGTAAATTGGTTACATGGGCTGGACCAAGCAACAATAAATTTATTTCTGAAAAATGCTATGCTTCGGTGCTCGTCTGGAGAATTTGATGTCGGTCGTTTATAGGTGCTTGCATGCTCCTCGAGTTATTTCAGACTACCACCGTGAACACCAAGCAAAAACAAGAAATGCATGGCATGCGGCTCATCGACGATCGAGACGACAATCTTTTTTTATTTTTTTTTTTTTGAAGTAAATTGGTGACATGGGCTGGACCAAGCAACAACAAATTTATTTCTGAAAAATGCTATGCTTCGGTGCTCGTCTGGAGAATTTGATGTCGGTCGTTTATAGGTGCTTGCATGCTGCTCGAGATATTTCAGACTACCACCGTGAACACCAAGCAAAAACAAGAAATGCATGGCATGCGGCTCGCTGACAATTGCGGTGACAATCAGACAAGAACCAATGCTTCGGTGCTCGTCTGGAGAATTTGATGTCGGTCGTTTATAGGTGTTTGCATGCTCCTCGAGTTATTTCAGACTACCACCGTGAACACCAAGCAAAAACAAGAAATGCATGGCATGCGGCTCATCGACGATCGAGACGACAATCTTTTTTTATTTTTTTTTTTTGAAGTAAATTGGTGACATGGGCTGGACCAAGCAACAACAAATTTATTTCTGAAAAATGATATGCTTCGGTGCTCGTCTGGAGAATTTGATGTCGGTCGTTTATAGGTGCTTGCATGCTCCTCGAGTTATTTCAGACTACCACCGTGAGCACCAAGCAAAAACAAGAAATGCATGGCATGCGGCTCGCTGACAATTGCGGTGACAATCAGACAAGAACCAATGCTTCGGTGCTCGTCTGGAGAATTTGATGTCGGTCGTTTATAGGTGCTTGCATGCTCCTCGTGTTATTTCAGACTACCACCGTGAACACCAAGCAAAAACAAGACATCTTTTTCAGAAAAAAATTTGTTGTTGCTTGGTCCAGCCCATGCAACCAATTTACTTACAAAAAATATTTGCGGTGACAATCGGACAAGGTCCGATGCTTCGGTGCTCGTCTGGAGAATTCGATGTCGGTCGTTTGTAGGTGCTTGCATGCTCCTCGAGGTATTTCAGACTATCACCGTGAACACCAAGCAAAAACAAGACATCTTTTTCAGAAAAAAATTTGTTGTTGCTTGGTCCAGCCCATGCAACCAATTTACTTACAAAAAACAATTGCGGTGACAATCGGACAAGGTCTGATGCTTCGGTGCTCGTCTGGAGAATTCGATGTCGGTCGTTTGTAGGTGCTTGCATGCTCCTCGAGGTATTTCAGACTATCACCGTGAACACCAAGCAAAACAAGACATGCATGGTATGCGGCTCGTCGACGATCGAGACGACAATCGGACAAGGTCCGATGCTTCAGTGCTCGTCTGGAGGATTTGATGGCGGTCGTTTATAGGTGCTTGCATGCTCCTCGAGTTATTTCAGACTACCACCGTAAACTCCAGGCAAAAACAAGACATGCATGGCATGCGGCTCGCCAACAATCGCGCTGTTGCTTGGTCCAGCCCATGCAACTTATTTACTTAAAATTACAATTGCGGTGACATTAAGACAAAGTCTGATGCTTCGGTGCTCGTCTGGTGAATTCGATGTCGGTCGTTTATAGGTGCTTACATTCTGCTAGACATATTTTAGACTACCACCGTGAACACCAAGCAAAAACAAGACATGCATGGCGTGCGACTCGTCGACGATCTTTTTTTTTTTTTTGAAGTAAATTGGTTACATGGGCTGGACCAAGCAACAACAAATTTATTTCTGAAAAATGCTATGCTTCGGTGCTCGTCTGGAGAATTTGATGTCGGTCGTTTATAGGTGCTTGCATGCTCCTCGAGTTATTTCAGACTACCACCGTGAACACCAAGCAAAAACAAGAAATGCATGGCATGCGGCTCGCTGACAATTGCGGTGACAATCAGACAAGAACCAATGCTTCGGTGCTCGTCTGGAGAATTTGATGTCGGTCGTTTATAGGTGCTTGCATGCTCCTCGTGTTATTTCAGACTACCACCGTGAACACCAAGCAAAAACAAGACATCTTTTTCAGAAAAAAATTTGTTGTTGCTTGGTTTTTTTTTGAAGTAAATTGGTTACATTGGCTGGACCAAGCAACAACAAATTTACTTCTTAAAAAGATCCTGAGAGAGGATGGGGCAACCTGTTCTGACACCCACCCCACAGCTCTCTTTGCTTGGTCCAGCCCATGTAACCAATTTACTTCAAAAAAAAAACATGCGGCTCGCCGACGATCGAGACGACAATCGGACAAGGTCAGATGCTTCGGTGCTCGTCTGCAGAATTTGATGTTTGTCGTTTATAGGTGCTTGCATGCTCCTCGAGGTATTTCGGACTATTTCAGACTATTTGTTGTTGCTTGGTCCAGCCCATGTTACCAATTTAGTTTAAAAAAAATTCAGACTACCACCGTGAACACCAAGCAAAAACAAGACATGCATGGCATGAGGCTCGCCGACAATTGCGGTGACAATCAGACAAGGTCCTATGCTTCGTTGCTCGTCTGGAGAATTTGATGTCGGTCGTTTATAGGTGCTTGCATGCTCCTCGTGTTATTTCAGACTACCACCGTGAACACCAAGCAAAAACAAGACATCTTTTTCAGAAAAAAATTTGTTGTTGCCTGGTCCAGCCCATGCAACCAATTTACTTACAAAAAAAAATTGCGGTGACAATCGGACAAGGTCCGATGCTTTGGTGCTCGTCTAGAGAATTCGATGTCGGTCGTTTGTAGGTGCTTGCATGCTCCTCGAGGTATTTCAGACTATCACCGTGAACACCAAGCAAAAACAAGACATGCATGGTATGCGTCTCGTCGACGATCGAGACGACAATCGGACAAGGTCCGATGCTTCAGTGCTCGTCTGGAGGATTTGATGTCGGTCGTTTATAGGTGCTTGCATGCTCCTCGAGTTATTTCAGACTACCACCGTAAACTCCAAGCAAAAACAAGACATGCATGGCATGCGGCTTGCCAACAATCGCGCTGTTGCTTGGTCCAGCCCATGCAACTAATTTACTTAAAAAAACAATTGTGGTGACATTAAGACAAAGTTGCTTCAAAAAAAAAAAAGACAAAGTCTGATGCTTCGGTGCTCGTCTGGTGAATTCGATGTCGGTCGTTTATAGGTGCTTACATTCTGCTAGACATATTTGAGACTACCACCGTGAACACCAAGCAAAAACAAGACATGCATGGCGTGCGACTCGTCGACGATCTTTTTTTTTTTTGAAGTAAATTGGTTACATGGGCTGGACCAAGCAACAACAAATTTATTTCTGAAAAATGCTATGCTTCGGTGCTCGTCTGGAGATTTTGATGTCGGTCGTTTATAGGTGCTTGCATGCTCCTCGAGTTATTTCAGACTACCACCGTGAACACCAAGCAAAAACAAGAAATGCATGGCATGCGGCTCGCTGACAATTGCGGTGACAATCAGACAAGAACAAATGCTTCGGTGCTCGTCTGGAGAATTTGATGTCGGTCGTTTATAGGTGCTTGCATGCTCCTCGTGTTATTTCAGACTACCACCGTGAACACCAAGCAAAAACAAGACATCTTTTTCAGAAAAAAATTTGTTGTTGCTTGGTCCAGCCCATTCAACCAATTTACTTACAAAAAATATTTGCGGTGACAATCGGACAAGGTCCGATGCTTTGGTGCTCGTCTGGAGAATTCGATGTCGGTCGTTTGTAGGTGCTTGCATGCTCCTCGAGGTATTTCAGACTATCACCGTGAACACCAAGCAAAACAAGACATGCATGGTATGCGGCTCGTCGACGATCGAGACGACAATCGGACAAGGTCCGATGCTTCAGTGCTCGTCTGGAGGATTTGATGTCGGTCGTTTATAGGTGCTTGCATGCTCCTCGAGTTATTTCAGACTACCACCGTAAACTCCAAGCAAAAACAAGACATGCATGGCATGCGGCTTGCCAACAATCGCGCTGTTGCTTGGTCCAGCCCATGCAACTAATTTACTTAAAAAAACAATTGTGGTGACATTAAGACAAAGTTGCTTCAAAAAAAAAAAAGACAAAGTCTGATGCTTCGGTGCTCGTCTGGTGAATTCGATGTCGGTCGTTTATAGGTGCTTACATTCTGCTAGACATATTTTTTTTTTTTTTGGAAAGTAGTGTTACATTGGTTTGACAACGCAAACCGAAACCCTACTCCGTGAAAAAATCCACGAGAGGATGGGGTAACCTGTTCTCACACCCATTCCACGGCTCTCTATTTGCAAGAGGCGCCGTCACAAGGTCATGCAGATAGCTCCGTGAAGAGCAGCCGTACTAGGCTTTCAGGACCCGACCCGACCAAGTGCCCAATATCCGCTATACCACAGCCATCCATGGAATAACTGCGGCTGTCATTAGGTCATGACTTGCCACAAAAGGCGATGCTCACAACCTGGCTATGAATTATGTGTATAGCACGCGTTGTACATGTAATCAATCCGAAGGCATTGACATGCAACATGCAGCATGCACATAAACACACAAGTTCAAATTACACAAGCACATTCAAAGCAATGTGCAGTTGTGTGTCATCACCAAACATTCCATATGACACAACACACTCATTCTAGTGCTACACAACACAAAACACATATTTCAGACTACCACCGTGAACACCAAGCAAAAACAAGACATGCATGGCGTGCGACTCGTCGACGATCTTATTTTTTTTGAAGTAAATTGGTGACATGGACTGGACCAAGCAACAACAAATTTATTTCTGAAAAATGCTATGCTTCGGTGCTCGTCTGGAGAATTTGATGTCGGTCGTTTATAGGTGCTTGCATGCTCTTCGAGTTATTTCAGACTACCACCGTGAACACCATGCAAAAACAAGAAATGCATGGCATGCGGCTCGCTGACAATTGCGGTGACAATCAGACAAGAACCAATGCTTCGGTGCTCGTCTGGAGAATTTGATGTCGGTCGTTTATAGGTGCTTGCATGCTCCTCGTGTTATTTCAGACTACCACCGTGAACACCAAGCAAAAACAAGACATCTTTTTCAGAAAAAAATTTGTTGTTGCTTGGTCCAGCCCATGCAACCAATTTACTTACAAAAAACAATTGCGGTGACAATCGGACAAGGTCCGATGCTTCGGTGCTCGTCTGGAGAATTTGATGTCGGTCGTTTGTAGGTGCTTGCATGCTCCTCGAGGTATTTCAGACTATCACCGTGAACACCAAGCAAAAACAAGACATGCATGGTATGCGGCTCGTCGACGATCGAGACGACAATCGGACAAGGTCCGATGCTTCAGTGCTCGTCTGGAGAATTTGATGTCGGTCGTTTATAGGTGCTTGCATGCTCCTCGAGTTATTTCAGACTACCACCGTGAACACCAAGCAAAAACAAGAAATGCATGTCATGCGGCTCGCTGACAATTGCGGTGACAATCAGACAAGAACCAATGCTTCGGTGCTCGTCTGGAGAATTTGATGTCGGTCGTTTATAGGTGCTTGCATGCTCTTCGAGTTATTTCAGACTACCACCGTGAACACCAAGCAAAAACAAGACATGCATGGTATGCGGCTCGTCGACGATCGAGACGACAATCGGACAAGGTCCGATGCTTCAGTGCTCGTCTGGAGGATTTGATGTCGGTCGTTTATAGGTGCTGGCATGCTCCTCGAGTTATTTCAGACTACCACCGTAAACTCCAGGCAAAAACAAGACATGCATGGCATGCGGCTCGCCAACAATCGCGCTGTTGCTTGGTCCAGCCCATGCAACTTATTTACTTAAAAAAAACAATTGCGGTGACATTAAGACAAAGTCTGATGCTTCGGTGCTCGTCTGGTGAATTCGATGTCGGTCGTTCATAGGTGCTTACATTCTGCTAGACATATTTTTTTTTTATTATTTTGGAAAGTAGTGTTACATTGGTTTGACAACGCAAACCGAAAACCTACTCCGTGAAAAAATCCACGAGAGGATGGGGTAACCTGTTCTCACACCCATTCCACGGCTCTCTATTTGCAAGAGGCGCCGTCACAAGGTCATGCAGATAGCTCCGTGAAGAGCAGCCGTACTAGGCTTCCTGGACCCGACCCGACCAAGTGCCCAATATCCGCTATACCACAGCCATCCATGGAATAACTGCGGCTGTCATTAGGTCATGACTTGCCATAAAAGGCGATGCTCACAACCTGGCTATGAATTATGTGTATAGCACGCGTTGTACATGTAATCAATCCGAAGGCATTGACATGCAACATGCAGCATGCACATAAACACACAAGTTCAAATTACACAAGCACATTCAAAGCAATGTGCAGTTGTGTGTCATCACCAAACATTCCATATGACACAACACACTCATTCTAGTGCTACACAACACAAAACACATATTTCAGACTACCACCGTGAACACCAAGCAAAAACAAGACATGCATGGCGTGCGACTCGTCGACGATCTTTTTTTTTTTGAAGTAAATTGGTTACATGGGCTGGACCAAGCAACAACAAATTTATTTCTGAAAAATGCTATGCTTCGGTGCTCGTCTGGAGAATTTGATGTCGGTCGTTTATAGGTGCTTGCATGCTCCTCGAGTTATTTCAGACTACCACCGTGAACACCAAGCAAAAACAAGAAATGCATGGCATGCGGCTCGCTGACAATTGCGGTGACAATCAGACAAGAACCAATGCTTCGGTGCTCGTCTGGAGAATTCGATGTCGGTCGTTTATAGGTGCTTGCATGCTCCTCGTGTTATTTCAGACTACCACCGTGAACACCAAGCAAAAACAAGACATCTTTTTCAGAAAAAAATTTGTTGTTGCTTGGTCCAGCCCATGCAACCAATTTACTTACAAAAAACAATTGCGGTGACAATCGTGATTTCCAGCGCAAGTGGCGGGGGCTGTACAGACAGTCCCGCTGGGGGAATGATGGGCGTCTGTTGATCAAGGCCAGCACAGCTGGCTTGTGAAGGTTGTGTAGGTGTGGATATCAAGGCTGTATCGGTTAGGTGGTACTTTGCGTTGCATAGTTTAATAGTGGTGTATTGCGATGCATGGTGCCACTGATCACATGAGGTGGCCGGGACAGTTTGGAGGCGAATGGTGTTCTGTACCCATGGCGTATTGAGGTGGTATACAATGCAGCTGATCTATGGACAGTTGTGGCTATACGTGTACCGAGGTGAATGTCAGAGTATGTGTTTATTTGTGGGTTTTATGTACATGTGGCAAACATTGTTGATTGTGAAGGAAAGAAGAGGTGGATGCATTTTGTAGCGCCACCCATATGAGGATGTTCTGTGCATCTGATTTATGCTGGTACGAATTGTGTTGATGGAAAATATATGAGGCGTCGCTGTTGCAGGATGCTCATATTATAAAGCTATGGACTACAACTCATCCAAGGACGGATGTGGTCGGGATATGCGCATGTGCGTCTTAAACAATGCGCATGTGATGCTGTGATATGTTTTGTGTTGTGTAGCACTAGAATGAGTGTGTTGTGTCATATGGAATGTTTGGTGATGACACACAACTGCACATTGCTTTGAATGTGCTTGTGTAATTTGAACTTGTGTGTTTATGTGCATGCTGCATGTTACATGTCAATGTCTTCGGATTGATTACATGTACAACGCGTGCTATACACATAATTCATAGCCAGGCTGTGAGCATCGCCTTTATGGCAAGAGTAAAACTGACCTAATGACAGCCGCAGTTATTCATGGATGGCACTATAGCGGTGGGCACTTAGTCGGGTCGGGTGGAAGCCTAGTACGGCTGCTCTTCACGGAGCTATCTGCATGACCTTGTGACGGCGCCTCTTGCAAATAGAGAGCCGTGGAATGGGTGTGAGAACAGGTTACCCCATCCTCTCGTGGATTTTTTCACGGAGTAGGGTTTCGGTTTGCGTTGTCAAGCCAATGTAACAGTACTTTCCAAAAAAAAACATGTTGACTGGGGCAACATGTATGTACCACTAACATCCTTACAACAAGCATAATCCGTACAATAATCCATACAATGACACCCATCAACACAACATGTGGCGGCAGAAAGCCACCTCATCTACACAGCCGTTGCATCATCCTATTATGCCATGTCATTCAACACACCACATCCCACACTCACAGCCCTGCCATGGTGATATCCTCCTCCTCGTCTGCCCTTCCCCGCTGCAGGCTGCCCAGTAACACCTGAGCATCCTCGTGCGAGAGCTTGTGCTTGCGGCGCTGTTGCTGGCGTGGCCCTGAATTGACTTTTCCTCAGCCCACTGGACGCCCCAGTAAACTACAAATCCCGCTGGATCCTTGGGAGCATCCACGCCCATGTTAATGCAGCTTGTGAGGAACTCAGTGGTGGCTGCTGGTATGTGACCCTTTGCTGCGGCAAAAGCTTCTGCTGCAAGTGCACGCTGAACTTCTTCATACTTCATGGGTCACTGTGGGTGTGGAGGTCTGAACATTGGAGCATCGCCTTCCTCGGCATCTCATGGCCTGTTACGCACTGCAGCTGATCCACGGACGGCTGTTGTTGTAGTGGATATTGGGCACACGGTCAGGTCCTGGATGCCTTTACGGCTGTTCCTCACGGAGCTATCTATACGACCCTGTGACAGCATCTCTTAAGCAAAGAGAGCTGTGGGGTGGGTGTCAGAACAGGTTGCCCCATCCTCTCTCAGGATCTTTTTCAGAAGTAAATTTGTTGTTGCTTGGTCCAGCCCATGTAACCAATTTACTTCAAAAAAAAATGAACATTGGACAATTTTGCAAGGACAACAGGAGCGTTGTTTGTGAGTGCATTCTGGGTTTTTCAGAGTAAATTCGTTGTTGCTTGGTCCAGCCCATGTAACCAATTTACTTCAAAAAAAAGTGCATTCTGGTTGCTTGGTCCTTCACATGTAACCAATTTACTTCAAAAAAAGTGCATTCTGGCAAGCTTTATAGTGCATGTGCATATATGTGTGGTGTTTGCAACTGCAGGCGTGCTTAAAATGTTGCATGGACGTCTGTAGTCGTCGCAACTTGATTAAACGGGTGCCCCTCCTCGCCCCTAAGAAATGGCGGGAGGGGTCTGTTCTGGCTGTTTCAGCCCCACTGCTGTGCCTGATATGCATCATTGATTTTGTTTCGATGACTGCATGGCATGTGCGGCAGCTGCCGGTGTGTAATCGTGTGTATGTTGTGCTCGCATGACGTGGCTGGCTGGCCGGTCTGTGCTGCATGCGCTGCATGGCGTTGGAATCACGTGTTTTGGGGGGCCCTGTTTATTGTGCCAGTTTGAAAAGTGGAATGCAATTTACTTCAAAAAAAGTTGAATGCACCTGTCCTGGTGCTGCTCACCTGTGTTGCTGCTCCCTGTGGTATCACCGAAGGGTCAGTGTGTTCGTTGCTGGTGCGAGCCGTGCCAAAGCGGCTGTGCTGGCGAAGTTGCTGGCGGTCAAACTTGTGTTGTTACTTTATTGATGGTAACAGTGCATGTGTGCGATTGCTTTACGTGGCTGCACAGACTGATTGCCGCATGCTCGAGGAGGTAAACGCGGGCGCTCAATAAACGATTTCCTGAAGTTTCAGGCGCTGCCGACAACCTGTATAGAATCGGCAATACAATAACCGCCATGATTCTTTTTGCGACGTACTGCGCTGCTGTAACCAGGTGAGAGCCCTGCAGGCTAGCTGGCATGCAAGCATACCAAGGCAGCAGGACTGTTAGCTGTACCTAGCACATGCAGCAGGATGCCTTGCCAGTTCAGCTCTTGGTTTGCATGTTGTGGGGTCCTGACTAATTTCCAGGTTGGTACCTATCCCTGCTGCAGCCTGCCATCACAGGGATGGCAGGGGGTGGTGCCCAGGTCTGCAGCGGGGACGCTGCTCACACCAGGACCCGAGCATGCTGCAGGGCGAGCCTGCTGGTGGTCAAAGGAGACAGGGAGGTACGCGGACGTCACCACAAGGGTGCCGCCGCCACGAGGGCATTACTGCGAGCCAGCGTCTTAACAACGCGCCCTCCCCGAATCCTGCACCACACGCCCATAGGGGGGGGGTACATGTAGGCAACATGCAAGCAACATGCAGGCACACATGTATGCGCACATGTAGCAAAGCATGCAGAGCACATGCACATGCACCGTACTCACCATGCAACAAACCTGCCATTGGCCAAACACCGCAGAAGCTTTGGTTGGTCAGCAAGTGCCACTTGCAACGGTTGCAAGAGAGCTGCAAAACGGTTGCTCCGTGTTTGCTTTGTGTGGTTGCAAAGAACCGGGCTTTCGGTTGTTGTTTTTTGTTTCCTTGGTTGATTTTCACAGCTGCCCGTGTTGTTTGTTGAGGTTTGGTTGGACAGCGTGCCTCTGCAGTACTGTTGTTTCTGTAATGTTCAATCACGTTCCACGTAGTGCTGCATCCGGTGCGGCGTTATGTTGTCACAACCAGTGAACTGCCTTCACGTCTGGCATTGTGCAGCGTTTTGGATAGGGCAACTGCCCTTGTTGTATTATTCCTGAGCGCCTGTTGGGGCATCACCACATGCCCCCTGCCTGGGTTTGTGGGGAACACCCGCACCAGCATACATCAGCACTGCTGTGTGGCACATAGTGAGTGGCAGTGTACAGCAAGTTGGTGCAGCAGGCTTGCAGTTGGGAGGTGAGTGCATCTTCAGTCCCCTGCACCCTCCCTCCCTGAACCCCACTGACCAGCCTGGCAAGGGCGTCCCCAAGCCAGGCTCACACCACACGCCAATTAGCTGATCAGCCGTTGGTCACGTTGTCGCAGCATGCCGGCATTGCCGATTCCAGCGAGGGTGTGGCACTGCTGCTGGCAGACAGGTGTGACTTGGTGAGTGTGCGGGGTGTGGCCTGGCGCTTGCGGCCAACTCCGCTCATTGCGCCTGTGCATCTCCTGTGCAGCAGCTGCTGCTGGGGTGAACTCTGCAGCAGCCGGTGCAGTGCCGCACTCACTGCTTGCTGCTGCTGTGCTGGCAGGCGCACCCCGTAGCTGGTGCAGCTGTAGGCGCTGCTTGTTGATGACTGCATCTCGCCTCTGCAGGCGCTCACTCAGCACATTGTAATCTGCCAGCACCTGCTCGCTGACCATCAGAAACTCCTTGTGCTCTAACTGCAGCTCTTGATAGCCGCTGTGAAGTTAGCTCAGCGCAGTGCGTGCGCGCTGCATACTTTGCGGCTGCCTTGTCTGCCTGCTGCCGCAGCTCGTCGCTGTGTGCTGCCCACTTGTCAATGACTGCCTCTGACTCTTGTGCCAGCGCTGCATACTTTGACTCTGCCTGCGCTTTCAGCGCTGCATAGGAGGCCTGCCACTTGCCCGCATCGAACTGCGCGCTGCCTAGCTGCTGCTGCAGGCCTGAAGCTTGCTTCTTGATGCAGCCGATTGTTGCTGCCTGGCTGCTGTTGGTGGCGTGTAGAGACTCATAGGCAGCCTGCATCTGCGTGATGACAGTTGCCTGGCGAGCAGCCTCTTCCTTGCTGCTGATATCGTATGCATCCCTGCTGGTAGCTAGCCACTGCATGCCAGACTTGAGTGCTTTGTTCTCAATTGCCTGGGCCTGGCACAGCTGCAGCAGCTGCTCATGGCTCAGTGAGGCCAGGTCCTTGAGGGAGCAGCAGTCAATGGCAATCTGCTGTCCTGCTGTGTTTGGCTTGCTGCTGCTGCTGACATCCCTGCTGGCATCTCTGCTGGGGCACACATCTGCCTCACACGTGCTGCTGTCTGTTGGCAGGGTCCCTGGAACCGATGTCACTGCTGCTGCTGCAATGGCTGCTGCAGCATCTGCTGCAGGGATGTCTGGCTCTAGCTCAGGCTGAGGCATTGTAGAGATGCCAGCAAACAGGCAGGGAGGTGCACGAGGCATCCAGCGCAATGTGCGGGTGGCGGCCGCACTGCCGAAATTTGCTGCTGCTGCTGCTGGTGTGCTGCTTGGCTCATCACTAGCTGCTGCTGCACCGCTTCCTGAAATGGTATCACGTTCTGGTGCTGCCGTTGATGCTGCTGTGCCATCTGCTGCTGCCGATGTGTCGCTGCTGTCACTGGTATGTGTTGTTGCTGCAGCAGCAGTGCTGCTGCTGCCTGCGTTGGCTGCCACTTTTGACACTGTGACTGTTATTGTGGCAGCAGCTGCAATGTCACTGCGGTTGTCAAAGCTGGGATCTGCTGTTGCTGTGATGTCTGGGGTGTTGGTGTCTGCTGCTGTGGCTGCAATGTCTGGGGTGTTGGCGTCTGCTGCAGGTGGAGAGGATGATGATAATGGCGATGATGCTGGTGGTGGTGTTGGTGATGATGAAGATGGTGATGAGGGTGGTGATGAGGAGGACAGTGGTGCTGTGTGGGTGATGATGGGCGTGATGATGGGCGCGTGGGTGTTGGTGTCAGGGTAGATGGCAGCCTTGATGGTGGTGATGAAGTTGGCAGCCAGACTGCAGGGCAACAGCAAACAAAGGGCCAGCCAGATGTTAGACAGATGATAATAGCAAAATGCAAAAGGGTCAGACAGACGATGAAAACACAAGACAGGCTTCATTGTACTTCAAGCTCTACAGCAGTACACATGTGTGGCTGTACAGCAGCAGCACACAGTGCCATGGCGCTGCGCTGTGCTCCACTGCCTTTGCTGGTGCTTCTGCAACTTGACTGCTGGAAGACAGTTGCAATTGAAATAAGGCAAGCAAGTATATGTATTCATCTCACTATGCTGCTGCTGCTTCTGTGCAAGCGCTAAGCAATACCCAGTGCCTGCCTCAGCAGTGGCTGCTAGCCTGCTAGCCTGGCCTTACCTGCTGCAGCTGTACTTCCATGCACCAATGCCGGTGATTGAGCTGTTGCCGAGAGCATGCTGCTGTGCGCTGTCCTTGTTGATGTCAAGTGGTGTGGTCTGCGCAGGCAGCTGCAGCACCAGTTTACGCGGGTTGTCTAGGGCGGGACTTGAGGCCTTACGCACTGCCATCATAATGCTGCAGTATGCTGCGAAGATGGCGATGAGCGTGTAGACGCTGGTAAGGGGGTATGAGACGGGCCCAGAAAGCCATGCTGTGGCATGGATGGGACTGGCGTGGGTGACAGAAATGAGGGTGGACGCGCCCAAGCACAAGGCGAGGACGCAGATGATGCATGAGAGGGCGAGTAAGCCATTTGTGCAGCCAGTTCTGGCCACAGGGCCAGGCTGGTGCTTTGGCGATAACAGTGATGAAAGAGGAGAGAACATTGTTGTTGTTGGTAGTAGAAAGTTTTTGTGTACACAAAGGTGTGTAGTATTCTGTTGTCAAACAGCAGAGAAGCACGAGCAGGCGAGAGCGTAAGTACTGCTGCAGTGCAGAGCAGTAATGTCACTCAGGGTGTCACTCGTTACCTGACAAGCAGTAGCCGTGTGTGCAGCTTGAAGAAAAGGTATAATATGAATGTTCACTGCCACATAAAGAATCGAGAGCTTGGTGGGCACCCACTTGTTTCAGTGGGGCCTGACCATACCTACTGTCTGTCCACTGTGTAGTGCTGCTGCTGCAGCACTACTGTTAGTACAGCCTGTGCATTGCCTGAGCTCAGGTACTGCAAGGCACAATCCGAAACTACGACATATGCCTCGTGGAACCACTGAAACCACCAGAGTCATCATCATCATCATGTTACCCATTAAGCCATAGCATCAACGCCATCGGCCCCGCGCCCCTCAGGAGCGGAAGAAAAAGGGAGCACTGCTCCATTGTGTTTGCAATTATTACGCACATCCCAAACCACCAGAGTGTACCAAATCCTGCCATCACTCTGACTTGTAGATCACGTTGAAGATCACGTTGCTTGCAAACATCAGGCTGGCAGCAGCTGCCAAGCTGGCAGCTGAGCTCATGCAGGCTGCATGTATACATGTTTACATGTGTGCCACACACACACACACTCGTTAGACCGCTGCAAGATATGATGTGCTATGCTGCAAAACAGGTCTCCATCAACCTGCGCTGTCAACAGCACCCTGTAAAGCACACAAGCTTGTGTGCAATACTTGCACGTATCCTTACGAACCAGCATGTATCCTTACGAACCAGGATCCTTGCAAAGCAGGATCCTTGCAGCAGCTGCTGGCTGTCAACATGTGTGCCACACACAGCCATAACGCATTCTGCACGATATGACGTGCCATGCTGCAATACAGGTCTGTGCTGGCGATAGTGCCCAGTAAGAACACATGCTGTGTGTTGCACCTGCACTGATCCGTGTCCATCGTGTACCCGTACCTTGGGTGAACTACCCACCCAGTGCAGGTGCTGCTCCTGCTGCCCTTCCTTGCTGCTCCTGCTGCCCTGGCTTGCTGCAACTGCTGCCCTGGCTTGCTGCAACTGCTGCCCTTCCTTGCTGCAACTGCTGCCCTGGCTTGCTGCATCTGCAGGTGCTGCTGGCGGCACCTTCAATGCCACAGCTACTCCTGCAGCGCTCAGTCCTGCTTGGTGCTTGCGTGTGGCCTGCTGTGGGCAGCAGCCATGAGGCCGTCCAGCTTGGCTGCTGCGTGCTGGTTCAGCACATGCCTGCAGGGGCAGCAGCCACAACAAACAGCATCAGCACAGACATCCGCACCAGCAGCAGACTGGTACATGAAGGGCTCGAAATACATACACTGCAGACTGAGGCTGTGTCAGGTTCCATGCGGGCTGCATGCTAATTCAGCACGTGCCTGCAGGGACACAGCGACAGGGCATCAACAGCAGCAACGTTGCAGTAGCCAGCAGGGACACAAGCGGCAGGGATGCAGGACTGGCAGCAGCAGGGAGCACAGTAGAATGCAATGCTCAACAAACCGTTGATGGAATTCTCTGTTTATATCTGAGTGCAGCATGCTCTGCCATATGGCCGAAGGTGATGAGCAGGGTTTGCAACAGCAAACACGCAGCGAGCGCTCACCTGAGCTGCGCCAGAGCTTTACGTCGTGCCGCGAGTGTGGCCGCCCCCTCCGGCCCTGCCAGCTTGCTCATGGCCGACAGCTCAGCAGCGCCAGGTGCAGCAGCGCCTGCCGACTCATCCTGCAATTGGATGAAACACAAGCAGCACATTATCATGACAAAGCAGTAACTCATGAAAAAGCGCACATGCAGGACCAAGAGGGGTGTCTGACAGCTCAGCCACACCAGGCGCAGCACCACCAGGTGAGTCGTTCTGCAACACGCGCACGACATTTGCCGAATGCATTTATCAGCAGCGGCAGCAACATGAAACTTGCGGTGTGGGTGACAGCTCAGCAGATCCAGGTGCAGCAGCACCTGCTGACTCGCCCTGCAGATTGGCAGAAGGCACATGCACAGATCAGCAGCAGCAGCAGCACAAACTAGGGTCTGGCAACTCAGCCGCAGCTCAGCAGCACTAGGTGCAACGCCTGCTGGATCGTCCTGCATATTGGCACAGGGCACAAGCACAGGCGCGGAGCTGAGAGCCGCACCTGAAGTTGAAGTGATCAACTTGAAGAGTCACGCCATGCCACACACAGCACACCGCACAACAGACACCGTGCGACATAACAATTGGGTGCACAGGATGTCTCAAAAGTTTTCCAGTTGTCAAAATCAAAAAGCAAAAATCGTCTGCTTTTGCCTCCTTTGGCCTGCTCGACTTGGGCTGGGTGCAGTTGCTGTGATCCTCGTCTGATAGCTTTAGAAGCGTATATATGTGAATTTTATAACGGTTGGAACGTGAGGGAGCTGCCTGCGGCCCTGCATGGTGTTGGTTCAGTTCACGCGGTTATGGGGCCACGCGGTGGAGCTGTAGCCGGCTCAGGCAGCGGCCGTGTCAGCACCAGGCGCCAGACTAAAGCAGCAACAGCATCTGCTGAGTCGGCAGCAGATGCTGGTGCAGCGGCAGCCCGGGATCAGCCTGCTGCAGCTGGCCCTGCCCCTGCAGCACCAGGGGCACTAGCCAAACGCACACTCACGCTGGCCGGTTTGGAGCACGATCTCCAGCAGGTTGTGTCCAGAATGGATTCAATGTGCAGCACTGTAGGCACGCTCTCTGAGCAGGTGCCTTACTTGCAGCAGCAGCTGTCTCAGCTGTCTGCATCAATGCAGCAGCAGCAGCAAAGCGCTGATGGGGCCTTGCCATCCTGGCAGGGCAACATGCTGGCAGCAACACAGCAGGTGGAGGATCTCAACACAGCCTTTGCATCCCTCAAGCAGCAGCTAACGGACGCAAGCAGCACATTCAATGCCGGCCTGGCGGGCATCCAAGAGCAGCAGCAGCAGTTGGACCGACGGCTGCAGGAGAAGCAGGAGCAGCTTCAGCTGTTGCAACAGCTGGTGGAGCAGCAACTGCAGGCACAACGCGAAGAGCAGCAGCGCCTGCTGCAGAAGCAGCAAGAGCAGCAGCAAATGCTGACGCAAGTGCAGGAGCAGTTGCAGCAGCACCAGCAGCAGCAGCAGCCACAACCTGCGCGGTTCATGGTACACGCCCCTGTGGGCACGGGTGGTGCCGACCTGGTGGCTACACTAGTTGAGTGCGGTGGTGTTACTCCAAGCAGCATCACCTCTGCACGCATTGTGTGGTCACCAAAGCCAGCAGCAGCAGAGGGTAACGAGACCCTTGCTGCTGCAGGTGGTGGCAGCGGCGGCAGCAGCAGCGGCAGCGCCTCAGGCGCGCGGCGATCAATGTGCTTGTGGGAGGTTACGCTGAAGGAGGCGGATCTGCTGAGCAACATGCTTGGCGGCCGCATCCGCAGCAACCTGCGGCAGGCTGGTCACAGCATTTATGTTGACGCAATGCTCAGTGCAGAGGAGCGGCAGCAGCGAAAGGCTATGCAGCAACTGCGGCGTGAGCTGCAGCAGCAGGGCGTGCGCACCCGGTGGTCGCGTGCCACACTGATGCGCTGGCGCCGTGGTGGTGCAGATGGACGTCGGGGCAGCTGGGAAGAGGTGCCACCGCTGCCAGCGGAGGTGCCTGGCAGCTAGGCTTAGTAGCAGTGGCGCAGTGTGGAGGTTTGGGAAGTGAACATTTGGCGCGTGGTTATGTCAGGTGGTGGTGTCTTTTGAGATGCCGCAACTTTTGAGGAGTGGTTGATATGGATGATCTCTGGTGCAACTAGCATCGCATCCATTGTGTTGTGCCATTGGATTGCGCTCATG
The DNA here is from genome assembly GCA_902809745.2 of Tetradesmus lagerheimii. Taxonomy (NCBI): domain Eukaryota; kingdom Viridiplantae; phylum Chlorophyta; class Chlorophyceae; order Sphaeropleales; family Scenedesmaceae; genus Tetradesmus; species Tetradesmus lagerheimii. Next base: position 108,709 of record CADDIJ020001281.1, on the reverse strand, counting down.
TTGGCTTTAGCCAGTTTACTCCCGCTTTTATGGTGTTTCAAAGCACACCTTTAGGTGTGCCAGCTTATGCCTTGTACAATCCTGATCGAGAGACTAGGACTATTTTGGCTTCAAAGTTGCTTCAATCTCCCTTTTTGGCGCAAGATTGCGTTCACTTTGTGTGGTGCATGCCATCTGAGATGGCGAACGGCCTACGTGTAACTTCCACTCTCTAAATAACACATACACAAGCATCAAGTGCGGCGACTGTAGAAAAGCATCAGCAGCCACTCACCAGCAGCAGCACCTGCTCTTCCTTGAAGGCCTCATACACCTCCAGGAACCGCCGCGGCACGAGCAGCGGCACGCCTGCTGCCACACACACCACGCCACCACAAGGCAACCACCGTGCACAACAGACTAGATGCAGTGAGTGTTTCAGATTCCCCAGTCCTGGTTGATGGAACTTGCATTGTAATGTGGTGCATGAAAAGACCAGCAGCCACCCACCAGCAGCAACACGTGCTCTTCTTTGAAGGCCTCATACACCTCCAAGAAGCGCCGCGGCACGACCAGCGGCACGCCTGCTGCCACGCTGGCCAGCACGCTGCTGCTGATCTTGTCGTGCAGGTAGCCGCTGCTCGCGTTGAACAGCGGCAGCAGCGCCTGAGACCTGACAGGAACACGGTGATAGGCAGAATGATAAAAGAAAGTAGCGGATTAGTGTCTTGGTTGAGCCACGGTGCGTGGTGAGGACTGCAGGAGATTGCCATACACCACAAAGCTTGCTGCGCGGGAGTTGAGCAGCAGTGCCCAAGACCTGCAAGCAAACAACGTGCAATACTGCATAGTATACTATGTATGTGACAAATAAGCAGTGGGGACATGCAGCGGCACATGCTGCGCCATTTTGACTGCAACAGGAGCGGGTAGGGATCATGTACTGATGACCAAAACAGCGCACAATTGCTCACCTGCACAATGTATCATAGTACTCTTCATATCCCAAGCTCTTGTACAGGAACACATGTGGCCGCAGCTGATGAGGCAGAGCAAGCAGCGAGGGCTGGCCAGAACCCAGCAAGTTGATGCGAGGCAGCACACCGGCAGCAGCTTGAGTTTCCTGCAGACCTCTGCTGCTGCTGCTGCCGCCGAGAGGGGTTTCAGGTGCTGCTGGATATGTGCCATGGAGATGTTGCTGCTGCTGCTGGTGCAGTGTGCGTCTGTGCTGCAGCTGCAAGCGCCGGCGAGCTGCCGCAGCACTGCTGCTGATGCTGCCAAAGCGCAGGAGGTTGTCTAGCCCTGGCTGCTGCTGCTGTTGCTGCTGCAGAAAGCGCGTAGGTGCTGCTGCGTGTGCGGCAGTGCCGCTGCTGCTGCCGCCTGCTGCTGCCAGCTGGCCTGCCATAGCACCCCACAGTGAGCTGTAGCTGCGCCGCCTGCCTTCAAACCTGCAGGTAACAGCAGCAGCAGCAGCAGAAGAAGAAGAAGAACGAGACTGCTGTCAGCATGTGAGCGTGCACACTTGTGGCCAGACGACACCAACGGTTGCATGTGACCTGAGCTGTCGCACCTGCCAGTGGATCGGCAGCACTGTTGTACCAGACACGGCATCATTAACCTGATATATATGTTGACTGACAGCTCAGTTGCCCTGTAATGCCTCCCCTTCCATACACATCCCTTCCTGTCACTCACTTTCCCTGTACTGCAAAGCCCTCCCAGCAGTCGTTGCTGCAGCCCACAGGGTGCACCGGCATCATCCTAATGACATGACTGCACACACTGCTCTTTCAAGACACAAGCTACATTACAATACACATCATGCTGTCATCATGCAGCCCCCAATCCCCAGCACACATCCCTTCCTGCAGGCTCCCGCAAGCACAGAATCCAGTTGCTACATAACATGCATCCCTCCATACATAACATGCTCTCACCCCCCTGTCACTCACTTGCCCTGCACTGCAAAGCCCTCCCAGCAGTCGTTACTGCATCCGACTGGATGCACCGGCATCATCCAGTGCACATGGTGCATGTGCATGCGCGCCTTGACAGTGGCGGCCACGTGCGGCGACAGCGCAGCAACGCCCACCAGCGGGTGCATGTTGATGATGTACTGCAGACGGCTGCAATAGTTGGCAGCCAGAAAGGCAAGGCAGGCAGGCAGGCAAAGAGGCTCATGAAGATGTTGACGGTGGCGGCAACATGCGGCGACAGCGCAGCAACGCCAACCAGCGGGTGCATGTTGATGGTGTACTGCAGGCGGCTGCAATGAGCAGCAGCATGCAGGCAAGGTAGGCATGGAAAGCAGGCAGGCAGGCACAGATATTGATGATGTACTGCAGAAGGTGAACAGCGCAGCAGCAGCGGCAGGCAGGCAGGAGTTGAAAGTTTTGGCCTAACATTGACGCCCACCAGCGGGTGCATGTTGATGATGTACTGCAGGCGGCTGCAGGCAGGCAGGCGGGCAGGCACAGATGTTGATGGTGTACTGCAGGCGAGTGCACAGCGCAATAGCAGCGGCGGGCAAGAGTTGAACATTTTGGCACACCATCAACGCCCACCAGCGAGTGCATGTTGGTGATGTACTGCAGGCGGCTGCAGTTAGCAGGCCGGCCGGCAAGGTAGGCAAGGAAACCAGGCATGCAGGCACACATGTTGATGATGTACTGCAGGCGGCTGCAGTAAGCAGCAGCACGCAGGCAAGGCAAGCAAGCAGGCAGGCAAGGGTTGAACGTTTTCGGCCCAACAATGACGCCCACCAGCGGTTGCATGTTGATGATGTACTGCAGGCGGCTGCAGGCAGCAGCAGCAGGCAAGCAAGCAGGCAGGCAAGGGTTGGACATTACGGCCCACCGGCAACGCCCACCAGCGGGTGCATGTTGATGATGTACTGCAGGCGGCTGCAGGCAGCAGGCAGGCAGGCAGGCAAGGCAGGCAAGGTGGGCAAGGAAACCAGGCCGGCAAGGCAAGCAGGCAGGCAGGCAAGGATGTTGATGATGTACTGCAGGCGGCTGCAGTAAGCAGCAGAAAGCAGGCAGGCAGGGATTGCAACTTGCGGATTTGAGAGTTATGTTGACAGTGGCGAACACTTAACGAGCGTACATTGCACAGCTTCTGCAGTACGGAAGGCTTCTGCTTCGGCACAAAGTGCGCAACTACTGCTCTAGGCAAACACGCTGAGAAGCAGCACACAAACACACAACCGCTTCTCGCTGCTGCAGCTGCCTACGCTGCCACTGCGGCGCACCTGAGGTCCATGTTGGGTTCGTGAATGAAGATGATCAGCATGCGCGGCATTGCGCGACGGATGAACTCCCTGCAGGCAGCAGCAGCACAAGCGGGATGCTGAGCTGACATGCTAAATACCTCAGGTGCTGCTAGAAGTAGCCGATGTGGAACTGGGATGCTACCTAGCTGGCACACCTGTAGTAGCCGATGCTGAACTCAGGGCTGACGAAGATGGCCACGTCAGTTTGGTTGATGCCCTCCTTGTAGTACGCGTTGCGCAGGCTGTTGCCTGCAGGAGGAGGGGGGAGAGAGGAGCACAGGTTCAGCAGTCGGGATCAAGATACATGCATGCATAAGCAGAACTGCCCTCCTTGTAGTGCGCGTTGCGCAGGCTGTTGCCTGCAGGAGGAGAGGTGAAACAGGAGCACAGCACAGGTTCAGCAGTTGCGACAAAATACATATCAATTGGAAGAGCTGCCTTCCTTGTAGTACGCGTTGCGCAGGCTGTTGCCTGCAGGAGGAGAGGTGAGAGCAGCACAGCAGGTTCAAAACCCATCGGCAGAACTATAGAGCAGCAGGATAAGAGACGAGCGTCCTTATAGTACACGTTGCGCAGGCTGTTGCCTGCAGGGGAAGGGATGAGAGATGGGGTAAGCACAGCACAGGTTCAGAAGGCACGACATGAGTACATGCAGAACCCATCCTGCATGTCGTAGAGGTTGGCGGGAGTCCCGTTACGTGACTGAGGTTCATGTACTGGCCATGCCTTCTGCTCTTTGTTGCTTCTGCTTCCTGCAAAGATCGCAGGAACTTGTAGCTGCTGCACCTGTTGGGCACTGATGCATGTTATGGTGCATAGGAACAGGCCACTGCCTGCTAAGTGACGTGATTCAGCGACTTAGTGACCCACCTGGCATGACAGCGTCCACATATGATACCAAGTCATATGAGCTGCTGCTGCTGCTGCTGTCCTCCTTTGGCTTGAACATGGAGTCATGCAGGTACACCTGCAACAGCAAGGGAGCAACGTACAACGGCAGCAGCAGCGCGTGAGTGAAACCAAGCAGTTACGGTTACGTCTGTAGGACTGCTGACAAGGGACATGTTCTGGATCTGCATGTCATGCAGTGCAAGGGCATTGGCATCAAGCATGCACACTCAGCTTGCCACTTTGCATAGTTCAGGCCAAACATCCTTGTTAACGTGACTATCCTGCATTGTTCAGCCCTCCCTACACTGCAGATCTGTATCAGAACAAGGGTTCCAACAGGCCTGTTCACAGCTGCCCCACCCCACCCACCATGAGCCGCTCACTGTGCTTCTGCAGTGCTGCCATCATCAGGCCCAGCGTCACTTCATGGACCTGCCCACGCCCTCAGCTTGGCCTCTCTAGCAACCCAGCAGCAGTCAACTCGACGCATGCGCAGCCAGCAGTTGCCAAGCACATCATATTGTACATGCACAAGTATAAACTTGATATAGCAGCAGCACAACAACTCACCGTGAGCCGCTCCCGGTGCTTCTGCAGTGCTGCCATCAGGCCCAGTGTCACTTCGTGGTGGAACTCCACATCGTTCACCAATGCAATGCGCAGCTGGCCCACAGCAGCCGCAACATCCACAGGAGCAGCAGCAGGCACAGGGCTAGGCACAGCGCTTGGTGCATTGCTGCTGCTGGGGGTGCTGCTGGGAGTGGCAGCAGTTGACGGCTGTGCAGCAGCAGCAGCATCAGCAGTGCCAGGCGCCGGAGCATCAAACTCACTCTCGTATGCGCTCGCTGCTTTGTTATCACTGGCAGCAGCAGGAGCAGCAGCAGCAGCAGCAGCACTTTTGGGCTGCTCTGGCTCAGCAGGCTTGTACGCTAATTGCCCGGAAGGCTGATCTCCTCCTGCTGCTGCTGCTGCTGCTGCAGGAGCTGTGCCAGTGGCAGCAGCAACTGGAGCAGCAGCACTAGGGGTTGCTGCTGCAGCCGGTGCTTCAGCAGCAGCCGCTGTTGTATCAGTGCTGCGCCCTGCTGCCTCTTCACCTGCTGCTGCATCTACATCATAGTAGAACTCAATGCCTTTCAACGCTGCTGCGGTTGCGGCTTCTGCTACTGCTGGTGCTGGTCCTGGCGCTGCTGTTGCTTGTTGTGCCTGCGCTTTACCACCCGATGGCGCCGCCGTTGCAGCAGCAGCTGCTGCTAGTGGTACTGGATCGGCTGTGGCTGCATCCAGATCGTAGTACTCAGCATCAAATGTAACGTCATCAGCTGCTGCTGCAGCAGCTGCATCCGGAGCTGGTACAGGTGCTTCTGCTGGCGTTGCTGCTGGTCCAGGCGTAGCAGCGCCTGCAGCCGCTGCTGCTGCTGCCTGCTGCTGTTGTTGCTGTTGCTGCAGGCGTCGCAAGTGCCTGCGGTCTGTCTCCTCATCATCTACAGCCCTCTCATGTTTGGGCTCCTCTTGCTGCTGCTGCTGCTGCTCTCCTCCTCCAGCTGCTGTTCCTGCAGCCTCATCTGCTGCCTCTGCATCAACATCTTCCCAAGATGTGGCTCTAGAGGGAGGTATGCAGGCGCCACCACTGCTACTGCTGCTGCCACTGCTGCTGCTGCTGCTCTCGCCGTCGTTCTTTGAAGCTGTTATGATAGCCTTCGCTGCCTGATAGTTCTTAGGTAGCGGCTCCCACTCACTCAAGTCTATACTGTCTAGGTCGATCACCTTGCTACTGCTGCTGCTCATACTACTACTGCTGCTGCCGCCGCTAGCGCTTACACTAGTTCCACCAACATGCTCTCTCAGCCAGTTTGGCACTGTCTGCATTCCGCTGCCACCTGTCGGTCTGTGCTGGTGAGCGTTGGCCAGCAACGACAATGGCAGCAGCAGCAGCAGCAGCGCCAGAACACACGCCAGCACAAACTGGTTTGCACTCATGAGAAATCGCTTAGGCCATGCCTGTCTACCAAACCCTGGGTTCCCCGCCCCGCCTGCTGAACCCTTCAAAGCTGCGCGTGACGAAGGGATCGTCACACTAATTGCTGCTGAGGCGCCTGCCGCGCTGGTGCTTCTGCTGTTGGCACCGCCAGCAGCAGCACCGGCTGCAGTAGCAGCAGGGTGGTGACGCTGCATGGCTGTGCTGCCCTTTGCTGCGGTTGAGGTCAACATGAGAGCTGCTGTGGGGCTGCTGCCGTCCCCACTGTCTGCACCCATGCCCAGCAGCGCTGCAGGTGTCCTGCAAGCGTTTCTGCAGCACGCACAGCTTCACAGCTTCAAAGTTGCTGCTCTGGGCGGGTGCTACTGATGCAGGGTGGCGCTGCTACCTCTGTTGTGGCGGCTGTTGGTGCTGTTGGCCCATGATAGAATGGAAGTGCTGCTCACATCCCTGCAGGAACAGAAGCAGGGTACAAGACGCGTGATGTGTAAAGTGTATGCTTTGGGAATTTTGCAACCACGTATAGCTGATATGTTGCTGCATCAGGTTGCAGTGTGTGATGCTGTATGTGCAGTGAGTGCTTGCAGGACTCCTGCTGCTTGCAAAGCAGAATACAACGTGCAGCAGTGGCAGCATGCACCCCTGCTGCCAGGCATAAGAGAGTCCATGCTTTCAAAAGCAGTTGATGATGGTTCAGCGCAGGTCAAAGCGTGCGACTGGCTCGTGGGCAGTAAAAGAGGGCAGCTGACAGTTGCTGGAGCAACCACCCCTTGGTATGGCTCTGCCTTCTACGCTGTCCGTCGAGCAGTGATGTGACAAACTCACGTGAAAGAACAGATCAATGATATCTGCTGTTGTGTGCTGAAATCATGTATGCTGATCGGCAGCAAGAGGTGACTCCTTTTCTTCTCCCTCTGCCAGTGCCGCTTCCCTGCCTGGTGCTGACGTTGATCAAGCTATAAGATTACTGCGTCGACGTTTCATGCCGTTGGCATCGCCTCATGCTGGAGGACGCTAGTCACCTGATGAACAGACGAATTTGGCGGTGGGGCAGTAAACCACTTCCTTGTGTAGGTGACAAGAAATCCATGGCTCCGCACAAAACATTCCCAACCTTACGTTTCGGCTATTCATGTGCTTCTGTCATCAACTCAGCGGCAAGACAGTTAGAAGTCTACTGCACGCATAGCCATTTGCAGTCTCAAGCCCGCCAGCTTCTGTCGTTGATTCTGTTATATATCGAAACCAAATTTTGCCGTAGAGAGTATTCAAATTCACCAAATTACTGCCACACGAGCGTCACTCGTTGTCACACCCACGGTCACCCAGCACTGCTGCTGTTGAAAGACGTCTGGTGAGGCGGCAAATGGGGCTGAGCTGGAGGTAGCATTCGCAACAGGCCTTCGGAGTCCTTTGGGAGCCTATAAGCGGGTAAGCACTGCAGCTGCAGGTGCTGACGCTTCAGATGGTACTGATGTAGCAGCAGCTCCCAGATGCTTCCCAAGCCAGCTGTTCAGTGCACTGCTCGGTATAAGCACTGCAGGCATCTTCAACTTATGAGTTGGATTCCGACGTTCTGTGTCAAGACATGCAAGGCTGCTGCAACATGGGCAGGCACGCATGCAGTACAGGGTAGTGAACATGATGCTCACATGGGCAGCACACATTTCCTGGAGCCACAGCACAACACACAGCAAGTGTTACCTGACACTTGTCACCAGCGCTGCTCGTCTACAACGCATTTGCAATGCTTATGTTGATGGTGTTGCTGTTGCTGATGTGCGCAGGCATGGCGCAGCATGCGTGCAAGCACACACAGCATGTGTGCAGCTATTGCCGTGCTGCTCAACTCAAAACCAGCTGCAGTAACAGCAGCAGCACGCAACGCAGCAGCACTGCCACCAGCTACACCTGGAATGGCAGGGGTACATCAACTCGCTTGCAGCTGCATGTGCAGCGGCGCCAGGCGTTGCTGGTGTGGCTTGCTTTCCTGCTGCTGTCACAGCCGCTTGTGCTGCCAGCAGCTGCAGCGGTAGTAACAGCAGCAGCAACACCAGGCATGCTCGTACACACACAGCAACAACAAACCAACGGACCGCAGCTGCAGGAGAATGGGCAGCTGTTCGAACATCGTTTTGAGCAGCAGCCACTTCTGCAGAATGCAATTGCAATCAAAGGCAGGCCTGCAGCAGACGAAGCACTGCCATCATCAGCATCATCAGCAGCTGCATCATCATCATCAGCAGCAACAGCAGCTGCGGTACCAGCAGCAGCAGCTGCCGTCGCAGCACCTGGCTGGGAAGCAGTGCGGGCCGCAACACGTGAGAGGCGGCATGCCTTCCAGCAGCACGCATACCAGCAGCAGCTGCGCCCACCAGCATGGCAGCAGCAGCAGCTGTTGATGCTGCAGCCGGAGCAGCCTCAATTGCTGCTGAGCGATGGCTCTCCACAGCCGCAGCAGCTGGCAGGGGGAGGTGTGGATTGGCAGGGCGCTGGGCCGTCACTGTCACTCCTACAGGTGGCGGGTGATGGAGTTGCAGCTGGTAGGAGCGATGCGATTGCACCTGCTGCTGGTGCAGCAGGGGGTATAGTGGTGGCAGCAACACCTGCTGGCCTGCCAAACAGTGCAGCAGGAGCGGCAACAGTGACAGGAGGGTCAGCAGCACAACCTGAGCAGGTAGCTTTGGCAGCAGCAGCAGCAGGTGTGTCAGGACCTCACAGGTTGCCGGCACAGGCAGTGCAGCCGGCAGATGCAGCAACAACCAGCACCACGCAAACCCTTGCAGGCACTGGCCAGGCTGTTGGTGGTGCCGTTGGGGCAACAGCTGCAGCAGCAGCTGCTGTGACGGCGACTGCAGCTGCAGCTGTGACTGCTGGGTCTGATACTGTGGCTCCTGGCCCGGCGATCACCACAGCAGTAGCAGTTGCAGCTGGCGGCAGCAATGCTGAATTGCCCAGTGGTACAGCAGCAGCAGGAGCAGCAGCAGTGACGGCAGCAGCGACACTTGCGGCTGCTGCCACGGCTGGGGTTGCTGCAGCTGGTGATGCAAGCAGTGTCACTGGTGCTGTTGCTGGTGGTGCTGGGGAGGCTACAGGCAGCAGCAGCAGCAGTAGCAGTGAAGGTGGTGGTTGGAGGCCACGGGTGCTGGATGCTCCAGTGCCAAAGTACCCCAGACGTGAGTGGCAGCAGCAGCAGTTGCTGGATAATTTGTTGAACTCACACTAGCCCCGTGTGTGGTCAGCTGCCAGCGGACGTGCATGGGCTGTGCTGGCATGAGCAGCTGATGTTTGATCTGAGCTGTGTTATTCTTCACTAGTGTACTGCAGGACATTCAATCCACTGGATCCAGTTCATCCATGGCAGTGTCTTGTGTGCGCCACCGCTCCATCAGCACCTACCCCAGCATAGGGAGCTGCATCAGACAGCAGCAGCAGCAGCAGCACCCATCACACTGACCACCACAACGTTTGTCGTACATCTGTGCTGCTCTGCTGCTTGTTTTGTGGCCTGCAGTCTACTCCACTATGGCACCTCCAGCCCCCACGCTGCCAGCAGCGGTGCGCCCCACAGCAGCAGCAGCGCTGATTGCGACAGCCAAGGCTGCACAGACGCCTCAGGGCATCAGCATCAGCGGCGTGCCTGGGCTGAGCCTGGAGGATAAGATCCTGCTGGCACGCATCCTCGGACATGTGAGTTAAAGTTGGCGTACTCATCTCAGTTGTGCTGTGCTCTAATGCTGATGACGCAGTCCAGGTGTATAACGATGGGGAAACCTCATGCGCCTTCACATCTCCTGCCATACACCCGAACCTTTTTCTAACCCGCAACCGTTCTCATCAACCAACCCTGCAGGAGATCCGCGGCAGCTTTGACGCGGCAGGCGCACTGGCGCTGTCCTCCAAGGCCAGTTCAGGTGCCGCTGAGTCAGGATTTTAGGCCTACTACACAGCTCACGCTCCTGAACAAAACTATTTCCAACCCTTCTGTTCACCCCCTTTCAAACGTTCTCCTTCCCCCTGCAGGAGATCCGCGGCAGCTTTGACGAGGCTGGCGCGCTGGAGCTGTCGTCCACGGCCTACTGGGACCTGCTGGAGGCGCAGCTGGAGAAGCACACGCAGGTCAAACACGTGAGTGGCCCGCAACATGCAAAACGCGCCAAGCTCAACCCTGCGCGTTTTTGCATGCATGTTGCCCAGAACGTTTGCAGGGTTCGAGCCACTGGCTGTTTGAGCAGTGGTAGCCAGTCAGCACAAACCCCACAAAAAAGCACACCCAGGTCAAACACGTGTGTGAGCCGCCTGCCGCCCTCGGCTTAAAACGCTCGTGATGGTGTGCTTGTGGTGTGACGCTTCATGAAGCACTGTGGCGACACCACGGCGACCCATGTACTGCAGCCTGCAGCTTGCGCTCGTGCTGGCGTGCATGTGGTGCTATGCTTCACATGTTGTTGTTACTTTATGTACCTCAATGCTCGCCGTTAGCTGCTGGAGGCGCAGCTGGAGAAGCACACACAGGTCAAACACGTGAGTGACCCGCCTGCCACGTTCGGCTTAGGAGGCAGCGGCCCAACCCACTTCAAGCTTTGGGCTTCGGTGCAATTTCATCTGCACTGTGCACCGTTTGCAGTGGGCAGCGTGTGTCATTCAAGTACTTTGATACTCGCCAGCATCCGCCACTGCTGCTGATGCTGCTTTGTCATCTCTGCTGCCGTGTCATTGCTGCTGCTGCCGCTGCCGCCAGATGTTTGAGTCGATCTGGTACAAATGCTCGAAGCTCAACTCGGATCTGGTCAACAGGGCCAGCACTGCATATGACATGGAGGTGGAGGCACTGCAGCACATCCTGGCGTGGCTGGGTGAGTGTTTGGCTGCTAGGCTGGGGTCAGTTTGGGGTGGTAATGTTGGACTGCAGCTGGTCAACAGGGCCAGCACTGCATAGGACATGGAGGGGCTGGCATTGCCAGCACATCCTGGCGTGGCTGGGTGAGTGCTGGGGTGTTGGGTTGAGTTCCGTTCGGGCTGGTATTGGTAGACTTCAACTGGTCAACAGGGCCAGGACTGCATATGTTGATATGACATGGAGGTGGAGGCACTGCAGCACATCTTGGCGTGGCTGGGTGAGTGCTTCGGGTGCTAAGTTGGGTTCCGTATGGGGTGGTAGTGTGAGACTTCAGCTGGTCAACAGGGCCAGCACTGCATATGACAATGAGGTGGAGGCACTGCAGCACATCCTGGCATGGCTGGGTGAGTGTGTTGGTGCTAGGTTGGGGTCCATATGGGTGGTAGTGTTGGACTTCAGCTGGTCAACAGGGCCAGCACTGCATATGACATGGAGGTGGGGGCACTGCAGCACATCCTGGCGTGGCTGGGTGAGTTGCATACAGCAGCAGATGATCGTGCCACCTTCCCTGTTATCACATGCCCCACCAAGCACACCAATCGTAGCCTCTCTGTAAGCGACGTCCAGCAGCACCCAGCAAACACTCAGCTACTTCCTGCAATCCTCATGCCAAGGCACCTTGTTTATCTTTGTTTTGCACAGGCCTGCGTGAGAGCCAGCTGCCGAGCCATGTATCGCACGCTAGCTTTGGCCAGCTCCTCGCTGCACACATCAACAACAATGAGTGCTCTGTGTCGCAGGCCTGCGTGAGAGCCAGCTGCCGCGGCATGGGGAGACTGCCAGCTTTGACCAGCTCCTTGATGCACACCTCAACACCTCGACACCTGTGCTGGTGTTGCTCTGCGTGTCAAAGGGTTGCGTGAGAGCCAGCTGCTGCGGCCTGTGGAGACTGGCAGCTTTGACCAGCTTGCTGCACACCTCGACACCTCAACACCTGTGCCATTTTTGCTCTATGTCGCAGGTCTGCGTGAGAGCCAGCTGCCGCGGCCTGGGGAGACCGCCAGCTTTGACCAGCTGCTGGGGCTGCTGCGTGGCATTGGGGCCAAGGCGCGGCTGGTGACTGACCCGGTGCCCTTCCTGGCAACAGAGAAGCCCCCCTTGGACAGGTGAGTGCAACAGGGCTGCCTGTTGGCATGTGTGTTGACGCATGCATTGGGGGGCCTTCAAAGGCACGGTTGGTGATTGATCCCGTGCCCTTTTTCGGCAACAGAGAAGCCACCCTTGGACAGGTGAGTGCAACAGTGCTGTCTAGTGGGGCTGTGGGTTTGGGTGCATGGCACCGCAATGCATGTGTGTTGACCCCAAGGCACGGCTGGTGACTGACCCTGTGCCCTTCCTGGCAACAGAGAAGCCGCCATTAGACCGGTGAGTGCAACAGTGCTGTCTAGTGGGGCTGTAAGTAGGTGTGGCTGCAAGGCTGTGTACTGCCTGCAGAAATGGCATGCTGCTGCTGATCTACGCGACCTTTAGAGCAGGGTTTTGGTTTGTGAACGCATGCCATTGAAGCAATGCTGCATGTGGGCGCACTGCACCTATTGGTGGTTGAGTGACGCAATATGTTTCATCGTGCTTGTCTAAAAAACATATGTTTACGTTGCACTGCTGGCTGCAGGAACGGCATGCCGCTGCTAATCCACATGACCTTCAAAGACAAGGGCCAGTTTGCGCGCCACCACATGCTGTCGCTGGCCTCATGGGCCAAGGAGAACCCGGATCACGCAATCCTGATGTACGACGACGCTGACCTGGAAGCCTACCTGAGGTGGGCGTGAACTCTTGTAAAGTTCACAGCCAGCTGCTGTGAAGTATGGTGTAAACTTTGGTGGTGGTACACACGCATTGCTCGATTGAGCCCTTTCAAGGCAGCACAGAGCTCCCCCTGTATGTGCTTACCGTTTTTTGCGCCGTTTTTCCCTGTTGCTGCTGCAGCACATACGACCCAAGCGTGCTGTCGGTGTACAGTGGGCTCAAGACAGCCGTTGAGCGCAGTGACTTGTGGCGCTACGTGGTCATGTGCAAGCACGGCGGCGTGTACACAGATGCCGACACGCTCTGCGTGCGCCCTATCCAGGTGCGTGCATCTGCTGCTACACGAGGCTACACGTAGAACCATGGCTGCCACTGGGTTGGGTAGTTCGGCATCTCAGCTACCTGTGTTCGCAGAGCAAAAGTGGCTGCCATCACCTATCAAGCTGTCATCTGATCTCTGCGTGCGTCCTATCCATGTGCGCACCTGCGGCCAAACTGCTACACGGCTAGTTGCTGCTGCCACTAAGTATTCATTTGAGAGAGCTTGTGTACTGTCAGCAACCTTTGCTTGCATCAAGCAATGTGTCTCTCTTTACATTAAGCTGTCTGGGAGTGCGATCTCATCGTGTTTGTTTGTGTTGCGCCTGCAGGAGTGGAACCAGGAGAACCACAACGACGCAGAGGCGCTGTTTGGTGTGGAGGATGTGTTCAGGCGCGACCCCAACAGCGGCAGCAGCGGCTGGGGTGTGACTCTGGGGCGCTTTGGCATCCAGTTCGAGCAGTGGACACTGGCAGGGGCGCCGCACCACCCCGTGTACTGCAAGATGGACAACTTCATCAGGTACGCCTGATGCAGCATTGACCCTCGGGTGTCTTTGCTCAAATCCTGCCAGGGCTAGGTGGGGTTTATCTGCTTCTTTTGTAGGACAGCCACGTGTATATATGCACTGCAAGAAGGACAAGCTCTTCCGCCTCAGTGCACAGCAATTGCTGCAGTCGATGTATCCAGGAGGAGGCCAGCAAGCTGAGCCCCATCCCTCCAGGCACTTTGGCTTCACTTCGTGGCTCTCCTTCTGTTGCGCGCTGGCTTCAATCATGGCTGTCATGCGACTCCCACCTCCATCTTGTTGCATATGCAGTCAGCGCATCCAGGACGAGGCGAGCAAGCTGAGCCCCATCCCCACAGGCACCTCCACGGAGAGCGAGAACTGGTCCATCCTGCACCGCACAGGGCCGCACGTGTGGACCGACAGCGTGCTCAACTGGATGCACGGCCAGGGCATCGGCTTCCATGAGGCGCTCGTTCCAGGTATGTCCAGAGCAGGGTTCTGGTTGGATCTTGTAAATGGTAGCCGTATCCATGCCGTTGCTGTAGATGAGGACCAACTGTGTGCGCAAGTGGATGCGTTGGCAGGACATTGGCTTGATGCGCTTGTTGAAGGCAGGTAATGGGAAGTGTTTGTGTCACTGTTCAGTCCCTGTCATCAATCCGAGGGCCTTCCAGACTGTTGGAACTGGCATGTCTGTGCGCTGGGTGAGACAACGTGGCTCTGCTGCTTGCTGCAGGTGGCCGGCTGGTAGCCAACAACACGCGCATCATGCCTGGAGAGACCTTTGGCTGCGCTGCTCACTTCTTCAGCCCTGCGGCACGCCTGGAAGAGGTCTATGCCATGCACATGTTCCGGTGGGTTGACGCACCTGCTGGGAGTAGTACGTCATTGAGGTTGCAATGATGGACATGCCATGCGATTGTCGTGCCCTTACACAGTCATGCATGTCTGCAAAAAGCCAATGCACGTGTACTTCAGTGTGTGTGCATACTGCATGCGTCCTGCGACATGATGTATGCAGGTTGGGCTGCGCTGAGCTGACAGTGAAATTGTGGCGTACCGCATTGCCGTGCTGTGCAGGGGAGTTTGGCGCAAGCGGCTGGATTCTGGTGGCCAGGATGAGCAGACCAGGAGGAAACTGTCTAACGTTGACCGCCTGCTGCAGCTGCAGCAGGAGCAGCAGCAGCGTGTGGGGCGGCTGTCTGGCTTCCGCTAACAGCAGCAACAGCAGCAGCTACTGCAGTGGCTTTTCAGGCAGCAGCGCCGACAACTTGGCTTATCTCTGCAACAGCTGGAGCAATAGGCCACCGGAAAGCTTTCCAGCCAGTGGCTGATCACCGATGCTGCAGCAGCAGCCGGTGGTGGTCAAGTGGAAGACCACACGAGCAGGATCACCTGTATCAGACCAGGCATGACAGTGGCGTGTCACTTTCGTGCGCTTATGCAGACCTTAAGGCAACTGCTGGTGTCATTACGTGGTGTGCATGAACTGGAAGTGCATCAGCTTGCTGCACAGCTTGTGTTACGTCCGATGTACACCGGGTGCGGCCAGTGCCTCTTAATTCCACACTTGCCATCCAGCAGTGCGCTGCTCTAGGCTAACGAGCGCCTCGCCTGGCGTGTTGAAAAGCATTTTTCCAAGTGTTGGCTTTATGTTGCTGTTTTGTCAGAGTCAGCTGTTTATGCTTGCAACGCGAGCTTTCAATTCTTTTCGTTGCGTGCAGCGCAGATTGGGCGTCCACTGCAAGCTCACAGGACAACTGTACCTGTGATTACTCAGATTTTTTAATGAATCAGCCAATAGAACAGAATCGCAATGCTTTGTGCAGTGAGGGTTTTCAGATTGACATTTACTGCTTCACGTGCTGGAAAGCATGCACAGCTACAACGCATACGCACGACAAAAGTGATCCTTTCAGAAGGTGTGTACGTCCATGACTGTGTATGTGCTATGCCTGACAGTGGAGTACTGCCGTCGGAGTTGTTCTGTGGTCTGGCATTGGTGTCTCACAGGCATCTACTCTGTGAAGTTAAGCACAGGTGGTGTGTTTGAATTCCTGGAATGCTGCATGTGCAGTTGTGGATTGTGCATGAGCCGCTGCCAGGCAAGCATTCTGGGAGCCATCAACAGCACACAGAATGCATCCATTGACCAAAGTTTGTTGCATGTTGTTTGGTTGTGGGCTTGAGTTGACCTGGCGGGGAGAGTGCTGCAAAGGCAGCAATGTTGGCTGTAACCCAATTGGCAGTCTGCTGCACAGCACCCTGAGTGTTATGCATTGAGCGCGAGCTATAGTCCTAGATAAGGCCTGCTGTGACGAACGGCGGGCTGTTGTGATGCTCCCTCTATGTCTGATCTGTGGCCTCTGCGCGCCCACCCTGGGATACACGTGCGCTGCATGCAGGTTCCAGTTGGGAGCTGTGCACTGGGTGGTGAGCCCTGTCAGCTGCTTCTCAGAACCGATGCTTTCTATTCACCATGGCTGAATGACTGGTGATGTGACGGATGTCGACATCATACCACTGGCAGTTGGACTGCCCAACCGGGCAGCAAACCCTCATAAACCTTGGGGTCGCTTACACCCTTGAACACAGCATCAACCAGATACTGTATTGCGTAAATAGTATGCTTGCTCCACAGATTATGCGTTGCATCCACCAATCAGCCAAGCGTGCAACGCTTTTGACTGCAAGACGAGTTCAAAAAGGCGTACACGTGCTGAGCTCTGAGGTCGACGCATATGCTCGCTGGCTTGTTCATGATGCAATACGCTTATAGATAACAACTCGATATGCAGTAGCACGCTCCGTAGCACCCGGTGCTGCTGCTGACTTGCAGCTCACAGCTCTGGTCATAGACCGCACAAGCAGCGATGGCAGAAGTAAAAAAGAAGGCATGTACATTTTGTTAGTCTGTGTATTCATGGTTGCAAGTTCGACAGCTAGCACTTCAGGCAGGGCAACGTAGCCATGCTTCGTACCCACAGTGTCCAGCTGTTGCTGCTGATGGATGTAGATTCGGCCTGGAGCTATTGAGCTGCATCCAGAGGAGCTGGCTCTGGTAGTGCACTATGAGGTAAGCATCATTGGAGCCTATATAGAATCAATCTTTCCGGTTGCAGAGGCAAGCAGTTCTTCTGCTGTATGTCCACCTGCAGTGGTGCTGTTCAGCTGATCACTGTAAACAGTAGAGCCACGGGCAAGTGCTGTGCAACAATCTGACAGCAGTTCGTTAAACGGGGCAGCATACGCGCTGAAGCATGCTTGCTGCCGCAGGTGCAAGAGGTGCTGCAGCAACCAGATGGCTCACAAGAGGTGGCGAACAGCAGTCAAGCAACCAAGAAGTGAGCAGCAGCACGAAGCAGCTGCTATTGGAATCTGATATCAGCGCTGCTGTTACAGCACGACAGCAAGCACCGCCTTGCACCAACAGCGGGTGTGATGCCTGCAGCAGCAACGCTTGCAGCGCCAGGACCAGTTTCGCCTGCAGGAATCTACGCCTTTGGTTGCATAGCAAAAGGGCATCACTGCATCTGCTGCTGTTCCTGCAGGATCACTGTCAAGAGCCTGAATGAGCGCACAGACCTGCCAGCCTTAGCAGCAGAAGTGGTTGAAAATTGCAAGCTGATACACCCTTCCAAGGTACACCATGTTCTGTAGTGCACAGCAGCTGCAGCCAATGCAGCCATGCTCAGCCTGGTGCGGCGCAGCTGAAACAGCCTGACCCAGCTGCAATAGCAGGCGATGGATGTAGATGAGGTTCTTCTGCACAGCCCCAGCAGCAGCTGCACGCAGCTGGTAGCTCCGGCAGCAGACTAAAAATGTGCAGGAAGTCTCTCTGCGCCTGCAAGCAGCAGCAGATTGTGCTTCATGTGATTTGGCCAAACAACCTTGTACTCCTGCTGCTTCCGCCCGCAGGTTGGGGTTGTGCAAGGCCTGTTGCAGCAGCTGCAGCAGCGGCAACAGCAGCAAGCAGCAATTGGCGACCTTGCGCAACAGCAGCAGATGCAGCCAACAAGCAGCATCACCAGCAGCCAAACAGCAGTTCAAGCAGCCGCAGCAGTTCGACCAGATTCTGCATCGTCAAACAGAAGCAGCTCAAGACCTGCATCCTCATCAGCAGTAGCTAGGCCCAATTCAGCTTCTGCACGGCCTGCTTCAGCACACAGAGGCAGCAGCAGCAGCAACACTCAGCAGCAGGGCCAGGGGCCAGCGCAGTACCCTACGGCAGGCAGCAGCAGCAGCCCCACACGCATAGGGCGGCAGCAGCGAGCAGCGGCGCAGGATGAGTCAGTGCTGAGTCAGCAGCTGCAGCAGCGGACGCTGGTGCAGGCATCAGAGATCTTTGAGGTGCGATTTTGCAGCGCTGACGGTTGTATGGTCCAGCATATGCACAGCTGCAGCGCTGTGGTTGGCAGCCAGCAGCAGTCGCAGGCAGATCATGTGCCATTTTTCAAGGTGACAACAGCAGGAGTTGTGCGTAGCACTTGTATTATGCAGCTGCTGCATGTATGGCTCCAGACGGCTATCACAAGCACTGATGGGGCACTTTGACACGCCGCCAGCATGTGGCACACGCACTTACGCACACGCTGGCGAGCTAGTGGTACCGCTGCCGACGTGTCCACCTCTTGACAGGGTTGAGTCAACAGCAGCAGCAGCAGCAGTGCTTCCTCGTGTTTGTGCTCTGCCTATGCCCCTGGTGCTGCCGCGGGGCAGCTGACACCTTGCTGCACTGAGCCTACTCGCCAAATTCCTCACCACCTGTCCCCCCCCCTGCACTGAGCCTACTCACCAAATTCCTCACCGCATGTCCCCCCCCTGCACTGAGCCTACTCGCCAAATTCCTCACCACCTGTCCCCTGCACTGAGCCTACTCACCGATTCTCACCACCTGTCCCTGCTGCCTGCTGCCAAATTCCTCACCACCTGTCCCCGTGCGCTGAGCCTACTCGCCAAATTCCTCACCGCATGTCCCCCTGCACTGGGCCTACTCGCCAAATTCCTCACCTGTCCCTCCTGCACTGAGCCTACTCCTCCAAATTCTACCACCAATCTGCGCAAGGCCTACTCACCAAATTCCTCACCACCTGTCCCCTGCACTGGGCCTGCTCACCAAATTCCTCACCACCTGTCCCCTGCACTGGGCCTACTCGCCAATTCCTCACCCCCTGTCCTGCGCGCTGCCACTCGCAAATTCCTCGCCACCTGGCCACCACTGCTCCACCCTGCGCCAAACCCTCACCCTGTCCCCCTGCTGCACTGGGCCTACTCCCAAACCATACCGCCTGTCCCTGCAGGGCTGTGTCACCAGCGGTAGCAGCAGTCCTGCGTTCTTGGATGAACTGGACAGTTACATGTCCCTGCTGCACTGAGCTTACTGTCCAAACTCTGTATGTTCACCGCGTGTCCCGCTTGCGGGGCTTAGTCACCAGCAGCAGCAGCAGCAGCAGCAGTCCTGCGTTCTTGGATGAGCTGGACAGTTACACGGAGGGGCTGTATGACGAGGACTTGGCCAAGAGCAGCAGCGGCAGCAGGCATGATCTCGCCAGCTCTTCAGGAACACGGCACACCTAGAGGTAGGGGCGGGTGGTGGTAGAGATGGGGGGGCTCGGGAGGTAAACAGCAGCCTGTGTCAGCAGCAGCAGCAGCAGGGACACTGCAGTTCTAGGAGGTAAGGGCCTACCGGATTCATGCAGCGCATCATGGCCGGCAGCCGCCACTGCATGAACCGCCCGCTGCCGCCACCCATGAACGTCCTTCAACACACCCAAACTTGACTCGCTGCCTGCTCCTTCCTCCGCCCTGCAGTCGCTGCTGTCGCGCAACACGCTGCTGCCCACGCTTGCGCGCGTGCTGCGTGAGGACGGCATTGTAACGGCTCACGCACTTCTGTGTTGCCAGCCATGTCTAACTGGCAGCCGCCACTGCATGATACTGCTCGCTTTCGCCTCCCATATACGCTCTTCAATACACTGAAACGTTTGCCCGCTGCCTGCTTCCTCCTGCTCCCCGCAGTCGCTGCTGTCGCGCGACACGCTGCCGCCCACGCTTGCTCGCGTGCTGCGTGAGGACATTCTTCAGTACACAAATTTTATCTCGCTGCCTGCTTCCTCCTCCACTCTGCGCTCTTCAAACCACGACTGTATTCGCACTGGATTGTAACCCCTCACATTTGGTTCTGTTTGTTGCCTGCTTCCTCCTCCGCCCTGCAGTCGCTGCTGTCGCGAGACACGCTGCTGCCCACGCTTGCGCGCGTGCTGCGTGAAGACGGCATGAAGAGCTTGGAGCTGGCCACTGCAGTGGCGGGCTGCTTCCTGGCCTGCAGCAGCCTGGCACAGCTGCACAAGCTGCTGCTGGAGAACCAGGTGGGGCTCTGGCTATTTGGGGGGGTTGTGGGTTTTTTTGTGAGAGTGTGGGCTGTTTGCGAGAGTGTGGGCTGTGTGTGCGAGGCCACTCATGTAAGGGCTGCAGCCTGGCACAGCTGCACAAGCTGCTGCTGGAGAACCAGGTGGGGCTCTGGCTATTTGGGGGGGTTGTGGGTTTTTTTGTGAGAGTGTGGGCTGTTTGCGAGAGTGTGGGCTGTGTGTGCGAGGCCACTCATGTAAGGGCTGCAGCCTGGCACAGCTGCACAAGCTGCTGCTGGAGAACCAGGTGACGCAGGTTGGTGGTCCAGCTGGGGGCCATCATGGGTCAGTGTTTGAGCATGATCTGTTTGTGGGAGGCTACTCACGTATGTGCTGCAGCCTGGGACAGCTGCACAAGCTGCTGCTGGAGAATCAGTTGAGGAGGCAGTCTGGGGCTGTGGCCTGTTGATCCTGCCAGTTGCTGGCATATTTACGATGACATTGAACTCAATCATCAATCAAGTACTGCAGAAGGTGTTTGTCTTGTACTACATTTCAGGCGCTGATGGATCTTCTGTGCCTGAATCTGGTCCAGCAGCTACCAGCTACCTCTGGTCCAGCAGCTACCAGCTACCTCTTACTTTGCAGCATCTGCTACATAACACATCGCCTTTATCCCTTGGTTTCACCGTAGGTTGGCACTGTGCTGATGGACTTGGCATGCCTGGAGCTGCTGCAGCGTGCACCAGCAAGAGAAGCACAGGAAGGGCCAGGCAGCAGCGCTGGCGCCATTTCAGCCCGCGCAGCGGCAGCAGCAGCACGTGCTGCACCTTCCTTGAATGACAGGTGGGTCGCCGTAATAGCATTAGCAGCGTTGTGTGCATGAGCAGCCATAGAATCAGCAATAAAAGCAACCGAAGCAGCGGTGCAAAGCTGGGTCTAAATATATTACATTCCAGCCTAGCGGTGACAGGTGACAGGGTAGCGCTATGTGCCAGCATCCTCATTGCCAGGTGCCCCCAAACCCCTGCCGTTTCTTGCTTGCTGCCCCGCCCCTGCCAGGGAGCGCCGCCTTGCCAGCCTGGTGGTGCAGCAGGACAAGAATTGGGGTATCACTAACCTAGTTGCCAACATTCTCCCCGTATGAGCGTCTCATTGGCTCCTGGTTGAGTTGATCTTGTGATGGTATGTCATGTGATGTAATGTGATATCAGTGCCAGGTCTCTCCAACCCCCTGCTGCTGCTGCCCCTGCTTCCCTACCTGCATGGTGTCACACCGGCCAAAACAACAACCTCAAAACAAATGCAGGGAGCGCCGGCTTGCCAGCCTGGTGGTGCGTCAGGACAAGTTCCTGTACATCGCCGTTGCCATGCTGCTGCACCTGGCAGAGGAGCCCAGCGTGCAGCGCAAGATGAGGAAGAAGGTGAGAGGGGGGGCTTGCGTGCTGTCATACTGCAGCCATATTGACACTCAATCATGGTGTGCTGCAACAGCGTTTACAGCCAGCTTGATGAAACTACAGACAAACAATGTGTAGTTCTGCTGGTTACACTCCTTGCTTGTTTGCTCACGTGGTTTGTTTGCTGGACCCTGCCTTGGCACTGTGTGCCTGCTGCTTGCCTTGCAGGACATTGTGGGTCTGCTGGCTGCGCTGCTCAACCGGCCACATGCGGAGCTGCTGCTGCTGGCTGTGGGCTTCCTCAGGAGGCTCTGCGTGTTTGCGGTGCGTGGCGCGGCACTCTGGCACGTCCATTCAGAAGCATTACACTCAGTGTGATGAATCTGCAACACATGGCTTGTGTGCCATGTATCAGGCTTGGATGCAAACCATTCGACACCAACAGAAGTGGGAAGAAGTGCCGGCCAGCTGAGCTACTACACAGCGTGGCATCAGCATGTTGGTTTCCCTGCATGGAACTTGAGAGCCCGCAGGTGCATGCTGCATCATTGGTGGTACGTTGTGTGCCTGAGCTTGCGCATGCTTGCATCAAAACATGACATCACGTTGCATAATCTTTCCGTCACGTGTAGACAATGTGTGAGAGAGTATTTCTCTCTCACAAATAATGTGATATGATGCAATGCTTGCTCGTGTTTGCAAGGAATACAAGGGCCGGCTGGCAGCTGTTCCTGGCGTTGTGCCACAGCTGGTGTCGCTGCTGACGCCTGGCTGTGGCGAGGCGCTGCAGGCTGCCGCGCTGCGGCTGCTGCTTTTGCTTGCAGGAAACCATCATATTGCATAACGTGTTATGGTGTATGCTTGCGCGTGCTTGCAGGAAAACAAGGACCGGTTGGCAGCCATTCCCTTGCTGCTTCTCGCTTGCAGGAGAACAAGGACCGGCTGGCAGCCATTCCTGGCACTGTGCCACAGCTGGTGTCGCTGCTGAACGTGCTGAGCCCTTATGTATCTGGTTACATGTGTGCTCAATGCTGCTTCACATCATCTTGCTTGCAGGAAAACAAGGACCGGCTGGCAGCCATTCCTGGCGTTGTGCCGCAGCTGGTGTCACTGCTGGCACCTGGCTGTGGCGAGGCGCTGCAGACTGCCGCGCTGCGGCTGCTGCACAACCTGTCGTTCGATGGAGGGCTGCGGCAGCAGATGGTGCAGGCGGGGCTGGTGCAGCAGGTAGGAGGGGTGTAGGGGTTGGTGTTATCACCTACACCCTAGCAGTGGCGTGACTAAATGTGCGTGCCTGACTGCAGTGAGGCTTTCCTTCCTTGCATGTTGTGACTGGTGCCGCCAAGCAGCGCCTGTGGCAGCAGGCCTGCTGTGCCCTATTCAAACGCCTTACCAATCACACATCGCTGAGCCGTGTCCTGCGGGCTGTGGTGCCCTACACGCGCGGGGTGTAGGGGTTGGCGTTGTTTCCTAATTAGGAGGAACCCTAGCTGCGGCCTGACCAAACATGAACACCTGCCAGGCTGCACAAAGCATTCCAGGCGTGTTGTGACTGAGGTTACCTTGTGCAATGCAATTCATGTGGTGCTGGCCCCTGACAGGAGCGCCCTTGGTGCAAGCCTGTGCGGCAGCATGCTCGTTTCACTAACTCGGCATTTTACGCAGTGAAGTGTCCACGACGCCCGCTGTGGTGCTCCTTGCCGCTTTGATTTTGTACCACTCTGGGCCCTCTTTGCTGCCTGCTTCTGCAGGCCGTGCAGCTGCCAAGCAGCCGCCAAGCAGATCCTGTAGCAGCACGCCTACTGTACAGCTATGAATCTGCATACATTGCAGCCCCTGTAGCAGCATGCATACCTCACCATTATGAAACGCCTTCTTAATCACACATCACTCTGCACTATCCTGCTGCCTGTTGTGCCACACCCGCAGGCAGTGCAGCTGCTTGACAGCCGCCAAACAGCCCCTGTAGCAGCAGGCCTACTCTACCAGCTCTCCATAGAAGACTCCGCCAAGCCCCTCTTTGCCTTCTGCTCAGGCGCCCTGCCGCGCCTGTATGAGAGCATCATGCGGGCGATAGGGGCTGGGGCGCCAGGCCCAACCAGTGGAGCTGCTGCTGGTGGACAGACATTTGGGTCACAGGACAGTAGCTTTACAGGGTTTGCTGGTGTGCTGGCGGCAGCTGGGGGCGCTGGAGGTGACTTGCGGTCTGTGCCGGAGCTGATTGCACTGGCTGTCAACTTGGCACAGAGCAAGCGCACCGCAGAGGTGAGAGCAAGGGTCACAGGACAACAGCTTTGCAGGGTTTGCAGGGGTGCTGGCAGCAGCTGGGGGCGCTGGAGGTGACTTGCGGTCTGTGCCGGAGCTGATTGCACTGGCTGTCAACCTGGCACACAGCAAGCGCACCGCAGAGGTGAGAGCATGTTCGTCTTGTCCAAAGACTCTGTGCAGTGCGCTGAGCTCTGTGCCAGTCAAGTGGTGACACCTGTGACGACAGCATGCGTTCATCAAGATGGCTACAGCATGGTGTACTGCTGTGCTCAACTCTTTCCGTCACAGGTAGACAATGTGTTCATTTGGGGTGGCTCATACCATTTAAACTGGTGACTGGACCCACATTCAACTAACCTGTCAGCATTTTGACGCAAGTCCCTCGGCAGCACCCGCTATGTGCTGCCCGGGTGGGGAGCTTCTTACATCAGCATGATCAGACCCATGACAGGTCTTTTGGGGTGCGATGGGATGCCTGCCCACTACTCTGGATGCATCTGCTCCAGGCAGACCAAAGGTGATACATGACCTCCGGGATGGTCATGGTGTAATGGGTTGAGCTGCTTAATGTTGCTGCTGCTATGGTAGGAGGTGTGGAGGCGCATGAGGCTTCCTCATTGTCGCGCACACAACCTGCCTTGACTTCTTACGCGGGCATCAATCGTGAACACACCGCGCTTAGCTCATTCATTCATGCTGCTGCTGCTGCTGCTGCTGCTGCTGCTGCTTGCAGTGGTTCTGTGAGGGTGAGCGGCTGGAGCGGCTGCTGAAGCGCTCCCTGGCTGCTGCTGACGAGCTGGCCTGGAAGCTGCTGCGCAACCTGGCCACCAGCGGGGCACAGGAAGTGGCGAGCAGGATGCTGGCACATGCGCGCAGCATGATGGCACTGCTGCAGGTGCGAGGTCAGGGGGCTCTGTGGTGCGAGGTCAGGGCTCTCTTGTACATTCAGTCTTCAGTAGCGTGTAGGTTTGTCACCAGCCCGCTGAACTGGGCATGGCAGGGCAGTGGCAATTGGCCAGCCGGTGGCTGCTAGAATGGGGGCTTGGGGGGGGGCAGTCGGTTGCTGCTGGCCTGGAATCTGCTGGGCAACCTGGCCACCAGCGGTGCAGGAGAGGTGCAGGCAGGATGCTGGCGCATGCACGCGGCATGATGGCACTGCTGCAGGTGTGTTGCGAGGTCATAAATCCCTTGTACCTTCAGTATTGTGTGGGGTTGGTCACCTGCCTGCTGAACTGGGGGTGGCAGGGCAGTGGCAAGTGGCCAGCCGGTGGCTGCCAGCTATTGAATGTGTGTGTGGGGGGGGGAGGGGCGGGGGCAGCCGGTTGCTGCTGGCCTGGAAGCTGCTGTGTACCTCTGAGCTTCTGCTGCTGCTGCTGCTGCAGGCGCCCACCACGGGCCCTGAGCTGTTTGTGGAGGTGCTGGGCACGCTAGCAGCAGCATGTGACGCCCTCAGCAATGCTTGCTCCTCTTGCCGCTGCGTTTGTGCTGCTGCTCAGTTATCGTTGTGGCTGCTGCTTCGTGCTTCTGCTGCTGTTGCTGCTGCAGGCACCCACCGGGTCGCAGCCTGTGACGCCCTCAGCAGTGCTTGCTCCTCTTGCCGCCGCGTTTGTGCTGCTGCTCAGCTGTCTTTGTGGCTGCTGCTGCTGCTGTTGCTGCTGCAGGCGCCCACCACAGGCCCCGAGCTGTTTGTGGAGGTGCTTGGCACCCTGGCGGCAGCATGTGACGCCCTCAGCAAAGACTGCAGCAGCAGCAGCAACCTGGGGCAGCTGTTGCCGATCGATGAGCTGTTGCGGCTGCTGCAGGCTTGCTTCATGCCTGGTGGGTGGGTGGGGTTGTTTGTTGTGGGAGTGCTTGCATACTGCGTGTTGTTAGGTGTATATGCAGGAGCAGTCAGAGGAAAATGCAGCGGTGCAGTGCATTGCATGTGCCAGCGTGTGGCATTCGTTCACCCACCACCTGCATCGCGCTTTTGAAGAACTTGAGTCAATGTCATTTTTGCTTGCCTGCCTGCAGGTGCTCTTGAGGAGGATGCGCTGCTTGAGGCAGTTGTGCTGTTGGGGGCACTTGCGGGGCAGCCTGACTTCGATGAGCGCCTGGCAGGCTGCGGACTGGTGAGTCATCGCACCTGTACCATGCAGTGCTGCTGCTGCTGTTGTTGGTGTCGCCGGCACGGGTGGTGGCACACCTGTTGTTATGGCGACATAGCAATGAGAACATGTCGTTTATTGCTTTGTCCTAAACAGCAGTGAGGCAATAACCACACCGATTGGCTCAAAGCACCTCATTGCTGCTGCTGCTGCTGCTGCTGTTGTTGTGCTATGCAGTTGGCGCGGCTTGTGGAGCTGATTGCTGCAAAGAAGGCTGACGATGAGTTCGTACTGCAGGTCAGCACGGCTTTTGGTGCCTGCATATGCAGCTGCCCTGCTCACAACTGTTGTTGTTCAACCTGTATATTGGCTTGTCTGTCACCTTTGCCGTGTCTTGGCAGCACTCAATGCAGCAGCGGCAAGTTTGTCAGCCACATACATAGGTCGCCTCGTGCTCACTGCTGCTGCTGGTGTCGATGCTGTTTACTGTTGTACAGGTGTGCTGGGCGTTCAGCCGGTGCCTGATGACCCCACACACCACAGCAGGACTGCTCAGCCTGCCACAGGTGCGTGCCGCTTGTGCTGTAGCTGTTGACGCTGGTTGCAGGACTGCTGCATGGCTGTGAGCCAGGTTGCATCTGTCTACTGTGCAGTCTAATCTGCAGTGTACTGCCAAGCACAGTAGACAACTGTAACAGAAACCGGCAATGCCTGGGGGGCTCATTGCTTGTGGAATGCTTCAGCTGCTGCTGTGCAACATGTTGCACACGCCTACCGTGCTGTGCCTTGTCATTGTCTGGGGAGCTCACTGCATGCTGAAGTGCTGCCACGGCTGCTGCTTTTGCTGCTGCTGCTGCTGCTGCTGCAGGTGGTGCCGTACCTGGTTGACCTGCTGCAGGACTCATGCATGGCGGTGAGGCGCGTGGCTGGAGCCTGCCTGGACGCCATCATGGACAGCAACGAGGCGGCAGCAGGTGGGCGCTGCGTCATATCAATGCTCATTCCACCAGCAGCTGAGTGCTGACGTGGCTGGTGGTAACTGTCCCTCTGCGCCTACCTGTGTCCCTCCTTCTGTCCGCGCATTCCTGATTGGGTCCGCGTCTCCCACTTCCTCTCACCCGGCTACTTGTCCGTTTTTCTTTCCATAACGTTGCATCGTGGTTGCCGCCGCATGATCTGGCCAGCAGGCACCATTTGTAGCCTCAGGTTTGAGGCGCACAATCAGGAATGGCTACAGCTTGCAGGGCCTGAGGCTCATGCCATCATGGCAGCAGCAGCTGCGGCGGCAGCAGCAGCTGCGGCGGCAGCAGCAGCAGGAGCAGGGCCAGGCTGGCAGCAGCAGCAACAGCAGCAGCATTTGTCAAGGTAGGTTCTGCGCTTATTATTCATGCACTCCTTGTGCTACGTATGCCAAAGCCCAGTGCATAGCTTGCGCAGGTTGGGGTGTCATGCGGCGCTCATTGATGCACTCGCCGTGCTACGTTTGCCAATGCCCAATGCATACCTTGCTATGGTTGGG
Organism: Tetradesmus lagerheimii; assembly: GCA_902809745.2. Lineage (NCBI taxonomy): Eukaryota > Viridiplantae > Chlorophyta > Chlorophyceae > Sphaeropleales > Scenedesmaceae > Tetradesmus > Tetradesmus lagerheimii. Next base: position 81,493 of record CADDIJ020001281.1, on the reverse strand, counting down.
TGCCATGCTCCTGATGCTGTTGCAACAGCACACAGTAGTAACAGTAGTAACAGGCATGGCCTGCCTACATGTTTGGAAGCACTGTAGCCTGCCTACTGCACTTGGATATATGCAACCACACATTTGCCTGTCATGCATCACACGTCTGGAGTGTTTGGGATAAGCAAGAGAGCTTGCAACATGGCTGGCCAGTGTGGTTGATGCAAGCTCTCCTACTTGTCCCAAACAAATTGTGACTGGCTGAACGCTCTGCTGCTCAGTGCTGCTGCCGTCAAGTGTCTGTTCAGGGCAGCTGTGGCCAGCAGAGGTGCCTATCAGGAACTAAGCTGGTATTTTATGTTATGTGTGTCTCTGCAAGCCCACTATGCCCGTCAGACACATAGCTGGTGACTAAAGTTGTGTGTTTCTCTGCACACCAACTACTCTCACTGCTGCTGCTACCTGTGTGTGCAGGGCATCTGTGGGTGGCACTGCTGCGCAGCCCGGCAGGAGGTCAGCAGCATCTGGCAGCACTGCAGTTGCCGCTGGCAGCAGCAGCAACAGCCGGCGCGGCACTGGGGCTGCACATCCAGACTACACACACAGCAGTGGCGGCAGCAGCAGCTATGGGCAGGGTGTTGCAATGAGCGATGAGCAGCAGCAGCAGGTGCAGTGGGTGTCAAGCGGTGCTGGTGATATGGCAGGTGACGGCTATGGTGGGGTAGGAGGCTATCAGGATGGCCAGTACGGTGCATATGACGACATGCAGCAGCAGGTGGTGATGCAGCTGCATGCGGGCGGGCAACGGATGGTGTTGGATTTGGACGAGCTGGTTGCAGGTGCTGACAGCATGGGTGATATGCAGCAGGCTGGGCCTTGGAGTGCCGTGGCAGCATAGCCGTGCTGTGTGGTTGCCCAAGTTGGGGCTAGCAGCCTGCCATCGGCTAAACAATGGGCAATGTTGCCAAGTGTGACGTCCAAAGTGTGCTGTACCATGCATTTTGGGCTGCCACGGATACTGCAGCTCAGCTGCATGCTGATGGGGAGAAGATGGCTGCCTGCCAATATGATACTTGGACGAGTTGGTTGCAGGTGCCGACAGCATGGGTGATGTGCAGCAGGCTGGGCCTTGGAGTGCCGTGGCAGCATAGCCGTGCTGTGTGGTTGCCCAATGAGCCTGTCATCGGCTCAGAAACGAGCAAGTTTGACGTTCCCAAGTGTGACATCTATACTGTGCTGTACCATGGATGTTGGGCTGCCATGAATACTGCAGCTTAGCTGCATGCTTGTAGGGAGAAGATGGCAGTAGATCTGGATGAGTTGGGTTGCAGGTGCTGACAGCATGGACGATATGCAGCAGGCTGGGCCTTGGAGTGCTGTGGCAGCGTGGCCGTGCTGTGTTGTTGCTTTATCAGCCCGCCTTCGGCTCAAAAATGGGCGATGTTCCCAAGTGTGACAATCAAACAGTGCTGTACCATGAATGTTGGGCTGCCATGGATGCTGCAGCTCAGCTGCATGCTGACGCGGAGAAGATGGCAGTATATCTGGAGAAGTTGGTTGCTGGTGCTGACAGCATGGATGATATGCAGCAGGCTGGGCCATGGAGTGCCGTGGCAGCATAGCCGTGCTGTGTGGTTGCCCAAGGAGCCTGCCATCGGCTCAAAAATGGGCAATGTTGCCAAGTGTGACGTCCAAACTGCGCTGTAATGAATGTTGGGCTGCCGTGGATACTTCAGCTCAGCTGCAAGCTGATGGGGAGAAGAAGGCAGTATGTTGGGAGAAGTTGTTTGCAGGTGCTGACAGCATGGATGGTATGCAGCAGCCAGCCGGGCCTTCGAAGTGCGATAGCAGACGCATCACAATAGCGCTGCCATGGCATCGATGTAATTATTGTTTGCCATGAGTTGATGCAGCTGCGCGCTGTCAGCATGTGGCGTTGTTTTTGGCGCTGCGCTGCATGTGGTATGTACAGGCTAGGCAGCACACTGTGGGATGGCATCCCTCTGGGAGCAAGGCGGATGAGTGCCACCGTGGCACAAACCTTGTGCCACAGAACCTGAGGTTTTGTCATAGTAGCACGAAACGTTTCGTTTCAATCAAAACGTTTAGTTTTGAAACGCGTTTAAAACGCTGACACTGCTGCAGGCCCGTGGTCAAAACGCTGTCAAAATGTCACGTTGCAGAAGCCTTGTGTGACATGTTGCCATTTGCCCTGCACACGGCCCTTCATGGCCATGCCTGCAAACATGGCAACACTTAAGATTTCTAAACGCTTATTAAAACTCAGAAACGTGTCTGGTGGTGCTGCTATGTCTGCTGTGGTCTGACAGCAGCAGCACTGCTGCTGAGCAGCAACCCGGTCCACCACTTTGCCCGTGTTTTGTGCTTCATTCAAAAACCGTCAGATTAAAGCATGTTTTGCTATCATATACACAATCGTCTCCGACGAGCCCAGTCTCTTTCATTCGGCCATCATGCATCGAGACGGCCGATACGTCTGTATCGCGTTTGGCCATGCTGCGACGCTAATGACGTCGTTTACCAGGGTAGTTGTATTTTATAATGCATATAATACATATCTGAGTGGTCTGATGTGTTGAAACGAGCGAAAGCAGCGAGTAACAGGGGTGCCAGCATTCAAAACGCCTGAGCCCCACCGAAGCTAACGTATTATGACCACGTTTTGCACTGAGAGCGTTTTACACGCGCGTTTTAAACGTTCAAAACGTTTTCAGAAATGGCCGACCTGACGTTTCGTGCTACTATGGGTTTTGTGCCTGGTGCAGGTGTTATAACATTGTTGAGGGGTCACAGCATGTGTTGACTGAATGCTTGCTTTCACTGAAGCTTGCAATCTAGTGTCGAATTCATCACCTTTGAAGCTTGCTTGAAGGACGCGTCCTTGAGCCTGGCCATATCCCAGTGTCCTGTGAGATGTGGCAAGCTCTTGATGGGGCTCTTGACAGGCCTAGGCCTTGCAGAATCTGCAGCTGCAGCTGTGCACAGATCTTGCCAGGTCAAGAGGTATGCACTGCCTTGCAAAACTTCAAACAAAATGAGATCCGCATGCTTTAGAGGCTTTTTCATGAAAGTGGCAGATGCTGTCTGTTCGAGGAAGCGACTTTGGCAGCAGTTGGGAGATGGCCAGGCTGTGACACTCCTGTCGCTGGCACCTGCAGTGCCCACCGACACGTAGCCGAACACAAGCAGTCAGACAACGATAATGAACCGATGGCGTGTTATTGAAGATCGCAACTACTAATACTGACCTTTGATCGCTGCACTCTGGCAACCGTGAGCAACTCACTGCCACCAACTTGCACGGGCACACCGCTCGCACTTTTGACGCTTTAGCTTTGGCTACTTGTCAAGTCTTGGTGGAGCAACAGCTGATTCGGCCGGTTGGAACCGCTTGCGGAGGGTGACCCCAACCCCCGACACATGGGATTCACAGGGCATGGCACAGAGATGGCTAAGATGGTTATCATCAGTGGTAGGTGTAGCTTATGTACATCGGATCACAGCCAGACTTGCTACGGGTACACCAAATGGATCCAAGCTGATATCTTTCGACAGTCGTAACGATGATTTCAGCACGCACGTACAGAATTTCAAGTGGTTAACTTGAAAGGTTATCAGTTTCAGCATTTGTCTGGCTTCCGTTGGACAAGGGGAGCAGATGGTGACGTGCAATTTGCTGGGCAGGCACTGCTGTTGCCCACACGCTCATTTGGCAAACTCATCACTCACAGCGTTTACGTTCCTACGTTATGTGCTGCTCTGTGCAACATTTCTATGCTGGTCAACATCTCACAGTGCTCTGTTGCACCTGGGCTATCAGCCAAGCAGCAGCAACACCCCAACAGCAGCTTGGCTACAGCAGCCACAGACGCGCACTGGCTCAAGCACCAGTAGCCCCTGTAAAGGAAAAACCGAAGTTTGAAAGCGCCTTCGCAGCTTTGTTTGGTCTTCCAGAGGGCAAACTCATCAGGGACATTTACATGTACACATTTGGCGCAATGAGTGACCCCAACATCCGCTCCAAGTTCCAACCCGTGATTGCGCTGGGTACAGTAAGTGCTTGATTGCGGTGTGATTCAGCATCAACTACAGAGGCTTAGTATATCGCTATGGAACAGGCACAGATGCCTTGACAATTGCTCTGCAGCTGCAGATACATGTACAGCCTGGTGCATGATGAATCGTATGCATGCTGGTCGCTTGCCTGGGACTGTTGGCTGCGACCCTGTTCAGCACTTTTTTTTGAAAATAAGCGACATGTGAGCGATGAGTGAGGGATGAGTCTGCTGCTCTAGCGCACAAGGTGCATCAGCACGCTGCGTGGATCTTTTAGCATCTCAACTTGTGGCGCAGGCGTTGCTACACTTAAACTTGGCGGGGACTCCAGAGATCTGGTGAGCGTTTATGTCGCGACACTCTGGTTAAACCACGTACTGCTGAAGTCCTAATACCTGGTGCCTGAACCGCAGAATTCCCGTGCGAAAGCCACGTTTTTCTGGCCTACGGACAGTGCTTGGACTACCCTCTCGAAGCAGCTGTGCCTGACGCAGCAGCAGCTGCAAGACACAGTTGCTGCAACACCCAATATTGGACTGCAGTACATGCAGATCAACATCCTGAATGGTGCGCCAGCTTGAGGATGGTGACCGGGCAGCGGCAGCAGCAGCAGCAGCAGTTCCAGTGTCAGTGGACGCAGCAGCGGCAGCCCCTTTTATGCAGCCAGGAACACATTCTCTTGCTTGAATGAATGAATAGTGCTTTTTGCTGCTCAGCATTTGAGAGGGTTGTTGCAGTCAACAGCGGTGGGCACCCTGTGTATTGCTAGTTGTAATATCTGCATTGCGCAGTGCTAGGCATAGTTGCTGTTGTTGCTCACCACCTTGTTTGTTATGGGCAGTGGTGTCGTGTTACACCAGGGATCAAGGATGCCATATGGCGCCGACCTCCAGCAGGCTTCCGCATAAGATTTCTTTCGTGCTGCGCTTTACTAGCATTTGTTTTACGCAGGCACAACGCTGATGTCATCAGCATCCTAAAACAGCGCTGACCTCCAGCAGGCCTCAGCATAAGATTCCTTGTGTGCTGCGTTGCACTGGCATTCGTGATGCGCAGGTACAACGATGATGTTATCAGACTTCAAGGATGGCATGGACCTGCAAACAATGGAGCCGGGGTTCACCCTGCCACTGCGCAAGCGCACAGTGTGAGTGGCAGCAAACCATCGTGCTAGGCCGCCACGTTCTACATGTAAACTACAGTTGTTGCGTTTTGTTTCTGATGATATTTGGGGTAGTAGGGGGGTGTGCCGAGTGATATCTAGGAGCATTGCTGAGTATCTTGTCCAAGCTTGGGATGTGCGTAATAATTGCAAACACAATGGAGCAGTGCTCCCTCTTTCTTCCGCTCCTGAGGGGCGCGGGGCCGATGGCGTTGATGCTATGGCTTAATGGGTAACATGATGATGATGATGATGTAAACTACAGCGAAACAGCCTGTGTGTTGCAACTGCATGCCAGTTGCAAGTGCGCAAAGCATCTCCCGCATTCGCGCAAGTGCACAGTGTGAACAGCAGTGCCAGCAAACAAGTTGTTGCTGGAGATGCCCTGACCAGGTAAGTGGTCGATGCCCAACCTGCCATCCTCATTGCCTTGCTTCAAGAGCAGCGGAGGGCTTGAACATGTTGCTGAGCTTCCCTGCAATTACGGCCATGCAACATGCTACGGCTGTCATTCATTGTGTGTTGGATGCTTCAACCATGCACAGAAGACCAGCAGTCATGCTTCCCACGAGTTGTGCTTCACCCAACCCATGCTATGCCTCTATACATGCAGCAACGGAGTCGCCGAGTGGTATTTCCCTGGCTCAGCGCACGGTGGAGGGGATGTCATTATTCAAAGAACAGATATAACAGCTGGCAGCGCAGTGATACACCTGGTGGATAACTACATCACAAGCCCCTCACAGTCGATATTCTGGACTCAACAAGCCAAAAACGTGGGCTGCGGTGAAGTGTCAGTGGATACCAGGCAGACTGCCAGCCCAGGCATGATTGCAGGTAGGTTTCAAACCTGCAAATTGCTGGGATAGGGCGGCTGTCTCGTGCTTATTGGTCGGGCTCTTTGGGCTGTGCTGCTGTTGTGTTGAAGGCAGTGTGCGGTGCACACTGTGCGCAGCAGCTAAATGGTTGCTCGATCAAATATGGAAAAAGGAGAAGCAAAGTCTGCAACCAGATATTCAACAACATTGGCTGCAGTTCCGGTGGCAAATGTAAATGTGTCTTTGAAAGGAAGCCGACACACACCATCAGCTGCTGAGCTTGCACGTGTAGTGATCCTCTGACCGCTGCACATCTTCTGTGCTGTTAGGTGCTTTGTGTCAAACTGCTCGCTGGCTATGCATATGTGCGCCCACCCTGACACACCTGAGATCTGCTTTCTTTGCTCCCTTGCAGGCATTGCTATTGCGTGTGTGGTTGCAGCTGCTGCTCTGGTTGCTTTCATCGTGCTGCTTGTGCGCAAGCCCCCACTACGTCAGCGGCTCAGCGGAGGCTTCCAGAAGGGCCAAGATCAGCAGCAGATGCCACCTGTCATGCCCCAACACATGCCCCCATACGAAGGTCCCGACAGCAGCCGCGATGATTCTTGCTGGCAAAAAGCCGTGCCATGTGACCGTGTCGCAGTGATGACAAAGACACATGACACGACCCAGGAGCAGATGCCTGTAGCTTCCAAGGTGGGGGTGTCGTATGGGCAGGGTTGTTACGGGGTTGTTGCAGGGCTGTTACAGGGTTGTTGCAAGTTGATGGGTGAAAGGGGCCAGGATCAGCAGCAGATGCCACCCGTCATGCCCCCACACATGACGACCAACAAAGGCCCCGACAGCAGCCGTGATGATGCTGGTTGGCAGAAAGCTGTGCAATATGACCGTGACGCAGTGATGACAAAGACACATGACACAACGCAGGAGCAGATGCCCCCAGCTTCAAAGGTGGGGGCGTCAATATAGACAGGGTTGTTATGGGGTTGTTACAGGGTTGTTACAGGGTTGTTACAAGTTGATGGGCGAAAGGGGCCAGGACCAGCAGCTGATGCCACCCGTCATGCCCCCCACATGAAGGCCCCGACAGCAGCCGTGATGATGCTGACTGGCAAAAAGCCGTGCAGTATGACCGTGACGCAGTATGACAAAGACACCTGACACAACGCAGTAGCAGATGCCTGTAGCTTCCAAGGTGGGGGCGTCATGATGGACGGGGTTGTTGCGGGGTTGTTGCAGGGTTGTTACAAGTTGATGGGCAAATGGTTATCCACATGGCCCTTGCAACTCCTTGCAAGTTCCACGGCAAACCTCAAAGCAATCTGCCCTCGCGCTGCTTTTCCAATACACTGCCTCTGGAACACACACAGCATTGCAACAACTTGCTTGCCATGCAGTTTTTCGTTATTCTGCTCCTCATCTGCTCCTTGCAGGACATGCACGCCCCCGCAATTCAGCATGTTCAGGGCTAGACGAGTGGATTTCTAAAACTCTTCGCGGCAGGAAACCTTGGAGCAGTTCGCCCTCAAGCTGCTCTTCCAATACACTGCCTTTGGCACACACACACACACACACAGCGTTGCAATGACTTGCTTGCCATGCCTTTTCTGGATCTTCTGCTCCTTATTCGCCCCTTGCAGGACATGCACGCCCCTGCAACACCTCATGGCAGCTCCACCCCTGCCCGTGGTAGCAGTGTAGACGACCTTCAAGTTGGAATGACGCCCGTATTTGAACCAAACCCTACGGTTTCTGAAGGCAAGATGGCGGCTTGGCTGCGGCTGTCGCAAAACAAAAAAGCCCTCCCAGCATCTGCCAGTCGTGCTGCTGGCAGCGAGACGAGCAGCAGCGGCAGCAGTGGTGCGCGCGAGGCTGCCTTTGCTGAGCAGCTGAGGCGGGAGCTGCACCCGCAGCTGGGCAACCCCAACATCATCGGGTGAGCGAAACAGGCAGGATATATTTTTTCATGGAAGAAAGCTGAGCAACTCAACATGGTGGCTTTGAAGGGCAGCCTAACATACAAACATACTAGAGTTTCCAATGTTTTTCGAAGATAGCTACGCAAACCAACATCATTGCGCGATACAGCATGGTTGCTGAGCAGCTGAGGTGGGAGCTGCACCCACAGCTGGGCAACCCCAACATCATCAGGTGAGCGAAAAGCAGATCAAACAGTTGCTATTTGCTCTTATTTACTGGTTGTTAGGAGAAAGCTGGGCAACCCCAACATCTTTGGGTGAGCGAAAAGCAGACTGCTAAGACCATTAGTCGATTGTTGTGTTATGAAATAGATCAGGGGGAGTTGCATACACAGATCAGGGGGATCTCAGGACAGTGCTGATCTACATGCTTGTGCGATCTGTCGGGGCAAGGTTGTGGATCAGTTTCATCATCGGCTGCTTCTCCTGCTATTCCTGGTGCTGTACTTCCAACCGTGCTTACAATCACTGCCAATTCTCACAACCGCTGCTGCTGCTGCTGCTGCTGCTGCTTCCGCCACCCCTGCAGCAACTACACGTCCTTCACTCGCGAGGTGGAGCACAGCAACACCGCGGTGTACTTCTGCGAGGGCATGCACAACAACAGGCAGTTTGCGCTCAAGTTTTACGCCTGCCAGGCAGACTTCACGGCAGAGATGATGGCCTACAAGGAGCTGGGAGGTGAGCTGCTATGTTCACAGCTATAAACAGTGAAGATGAAGAGGATCACAACAATGTTAGCAAGAATGCTAAAGTAATCATAAGTTATCAACACAATTAATACATGTAAAGATTTAAGATCAAATAATCAGTGTAGTAATAGTGGGTTTTAATGGATTTTATAACAATTAAAATTACCAACAAAAAAGCAGTGTCAACTATTTAACCAGAGTAACAATGTGTTAAATTGCACATGTTGACATGATTGCATAAGAATCACCTGTTACTGTATTGTACTTGTTTTTCCTCCTGCTCCAGGCCCCTCCAGCAAGTTTGTGCCGGTGCTTGAGATGAGCTACCCTGGCAGTGCCTCCTACCCCACCTCGGTGCTGGTGTTTGAGCGGGGCCAGTGCACACTGGAGACCTTCGCGCGCCAGCGCCCTAGCTACTTCCAACAGGTGACTGTTATGTAACAATCATGTCATTGATGTAACACATGTCAGCACAGGAGGGCAACCTTGTACGGTCACGCAGCAAGGCTTGCGCAATGGTCAAGCAAACTTGCTGATGTGTATGCTGCTCACTGTTCTGCTGCTGCTTTCTACTCCATCCCACTGCTGCTGCTGCTGCTGCCAGATTGACATCTTCCACCAGCTGGTGTCTGCTGTGCAGCACCTGCACGAGCACGGCGTGGTGCACAGGGACCTCAAGCCCAGCAATGTGGTGCACTTCCCAGGTGGGGCATTACTAACATGTTACTTTTGTGTTAGACCAAGCTGGCGCGGGGCCGCAACAGTTGCCTCGCTGGTTGCAGCGTGCGGACCTTGCAGTTAACCACCGTCCCTTCACAATACAATACAATACATCAGATGCTCCTTTACACAAATGTGTCCACCAACCTCTTGGATTGCGTCCAGTCCTTTAGTTGCTGACGTAACGTGTTATTGCTGCTGCCGCTGCTTCATCTCTTTGCAGAGAAGTTTGCGTGGAAGCTGATTGACCTGGCCACCATTGCACGCATAGGGGAGGAATGCAAAGTGGTGAGCTGCAAAACGAATGAATGAATTAGCTGCGCGTGCTGTGTTCACACTTGACACCCGCGTAAGAGGGTGTGCGTGTGTGACAATAAGGAAGGCCTCATGCGCCTCCACACCTCCTACCATTGCAGCACTAGTAGCGTCACTAGTGCCGCCCTTACTGTTCAACGCATGCTTGCTTACACTGTGCTGTATGGATCGCACCAGCTGCAACTCAGCACGCGTCAGCGTCGGAGCACTACAGTAGCCACAACCATGTGTTCTCCATGCCCTAATGGTGCTGGGGTGGGGTAATATGCGCGCTTGATGCTGGATTCTCGACCTGCGCTGTTCTGTTACTGTATGTGCTAGGCAGCTTCTAGTGAGGCATGTCCGCATGCTGATGGTCCCTTCCCGCATGTGCTGCCACTTGTTCAACACTTGCAGCTGTGGGGCGTGCATGAATGCCCAATCAGCCTGTCATTGGCTTGAAAACAGGCACTGTTCCCAAGTGCAACATCCAAATGTAACTTGGAGGTTGTTCAGAGCCTGAGCCTCAGGCAGCAGGTGCTGCTGCTGCACTCATTGAGCGGCTCAGCGTAATGCTGTACCACTACTTGCCAAGTCAGTGACACCGGCTGCTCTTTCCACAACTGCTCACACCACACTGTCCTGCCACTACACTGGACAGGGCTACCAACCAGATCTGCTGCTGCTGCTGCTGCTGTGCCCATGCAGGTGTACACTCGCGAGTACGTGAGCCCTGAAGTTGCCCAGGCTCTGGTTGGTGGAGCTGCCAGCATTGTGGCGCAGCCCTCGTGGGACCTGTGGGGCATTGGCATCATCATGTGGGAGATGGCGACAGGTGCGCCAACCAACAGGCGAAACTGCACTATGACACTGCAGTTCAAAAGAGTGACATTAATGAATGACTGACGAGGCATCCAGCCTGCGTTCATGCTGCTTGAATCAAACTGCAGCTAGCTGCTTACATTCATGCAACGCTTCCAGGCCGCAATGTCCATGAGTTCAGTAAGTAAGCGCCACCCTCTTTTCTGCACAGTGTTCGACATATAGTATAGCCACACCTTCTGCCGCTGCCGCTGCCGCTGGTGTCACTCCTTGCCAGGCCAGCGCTACGGTCCATGGATGGGGGCCACCTCATGTGGTCGGCAGTGCCGATCCGGCACTGTAGGGCTGTTGTTGCGCTCATGCTGCTTGAATCTAACTGCAGCTGGCTGCGTACATTTCTGTGATGCTGCCAGGCCTAGATGTCCAGTGGGTGACACCCTGTTCTCTGCGGGAATGTTTCTGCCAGACCTTCTGCCTCTGCCTCTGCTGCTGTCGCTGATGTCACACTTTGCCAGGCCAGCGCTACTTCCCTCCCGAGTGGTCCATGGATGGTGGCCGCCGCATGTGGTCGGCACTGTGCGGCTTTGAGCCGCTGCCCCACGAGATCATCGACGCCAGCGCCATCAAGGGCGCGGACAGGGGCGTCATGAAGCTGGTGGGTGTGCCAGCAGCTGAATTCAGTTTGTGCCTTTTTCAGCTGAACCTCAGGTTTCGCCAAGGCTTGGCAGCTGTACACTTGCTTAGGCCGTGTTGGGGTGGCTGAACTTAGGACATCCGGGGCATCATGAAGCTGGTGGGTGTGCCAACATCCTGGCCGTAACTGTGCTGTTTTCATTCTATGCGGTGCTCTGCTGTTAGTACTCTTGCTGCTGCTGCTACAGGCGGTGTTTGTGCAGGCTGGACCGTTCAAAACCGTTTGCTACTGTTTAATGGCAGGCGGTTGTAATGAGTGCGCATTGCTTTGACATTCACATACCAACATTTGGGCCGATGGCGTTGATGCTATGGCTTAATGGGTAACATGATGATGATGACCAACATTTGGTTCATTTTCTATCTGCTGCTGCTGCTGCTGTAGGTGCGTCGGCTGCTGCAGCGTGACCCTGCACTGCGGCCCAGTCCGCAGCAGCTGCTGAGTGAAAGGCTGTTCCAAACACGCGGCGTTACAACAACACAGGTAAGATTGCCGAGAGCTGACCAAGAGCTGCTACTTCTGCAGTGTATCGGTTTCAACGGGCTGCGACAGGCTGGGCTCTGGCAACGTCAGCAGCTATCGTGTGCACAGTTCTCCTCGGCGCACAGAGTCCTGGTCTGGATCATCAGCCGTACATGTCACAGACAGCTCTGCCACAGCTTCGTTGACAGCTTGCAACAGGCGCTTGCTGCAGCTGATTGCTTGTCAGATGTCTTTGCTGTGTTACCTTTGCAGCGCCCCCTCCCCTTGCCAATTGCTGCACTGCCGGCTGCTGAATAGCATTGACTCTGCGCTGCACCACAGCCTGGCACGTCCCTCGACTACTCTGGCAATATCAGCAGTTAATGAGTGCAAAATTCTTCCCGGCACATGGACTCCTGGTTTGAATCAATGGCCACACAGCCTGGCACGTCCCTCAAGTGCTGCTTGTGCGCTGCTGCCATCCTGTGTAGGTGTCTTCGGGCAGCAACATGTCGCGTGAGAGCGGCGGCAGTGGCGCCCTGACTGGGCCCTACCCCTTGGGGGACTAGGCTGCACTTATTGCTGGGTCCTGTGTTGGTGGGTGCTAGTGATGGCGGAACGCAATCACATTCTACGCTGCCTAGCAACCGTGGAGCGAGCAACTGGGCCCTACCCCATGGGGGACTAACACATGCGTGATACAAACCTGTTGTTTGCGGGTGAGACATATGCATGTGTTGTAAGCATCAACAGGATGCCCTGTGTTATGGCGTGCAAACGTATCAAGATGGCACACATGGTGGACATGTGGAGCTGTCGTTATCCTTAAGGTGTCACCGCACAAAGTGTGCAATCAATCCTGGCGCTGGCTAGTTCGAGTGCACTGATAGGCACGTGCCTACTAGGTAGTATCTTTCAGGCGAGCGGGCCTCCAGGGTGGGCATATGGAGCTGTCATTGGTGTCGTGTGCCAGCCTTTGCACTGAGTGCACAGTTGTTGGTGGCAAGGTGCTGTCTGATCTGGGAATCTGGAAACTTTCCATACTTTCGTCTGCATCTCCTCGAGCTATGGCATGAGCACTATCCAGGTTGGGGTGAAGGGTGTTATACGGAACAAGCTGTGGTTGGCGAATACAACATGAAAGACAACAGCCAGCAGCCGTGTGCGATCAATCAGGTCAAGCGCATATGCATCTTGCATGCCATTTGGGTCATGGTGGTTGGTGTGCATATGAGAGGACACATTTGGGAGGACGCAGTCAGATATCCTGCGGACCCAATCGCATGTACCAATCTGCATATGGGAAGTCACAATCAACATAAGGTTCCAGCCATAGGATGCACGCATGCTCAACGCAGGATGATTGATCATATTGTCACCCCTAGTCACCATGGCCTCAACATCATCTGCGTAGAGTCCACATGACACTATTTCGCCATCGTGTAGTAAGGCAGCGTTCAGAATGATGAACTAGCATCCACAGTGAGGGTCACGTGCATTACCTGGAGGACATATTGTGTGGCATCATGCATGGGCGTCAACTACATGTAGCATTAAGCCGGATAGGCTTTAGCATGGGATCTGCAGGGGCGCAGCAGCAGCAACTCTGAGAACTGCTAGCAGCAACTGGCGGGGCTCCAGGACTGCAGCGTATTTGCTTGCATGCTTTTTACCAAATTCCTCCGTAGACATGGACTGTGCGTGGTACGGATTGGCTGGCAATGCAAGCAGCAGTAGCTGCAAATATGATGAACTGCAGGAGCCTCAGCAGTGTGGCCTGAACGTGATCTGTATGCTCTGACATTGTTGCAGGGAGCATGCATTACATATACGGTGCTGGTATGTGCATCTGCAGTCAGCTAGGCATGGCCTGAACGTGTCTCAAGCAACATTCTGATGCCCAGGCCCCCATTCAAGGTGTGAGAGCAACCTGTTTGTCATTGTGCAGCAGGCTGGCTGATCATGACCTTGATGGTACTGTTTTTACTGCCGGTCGAAGTATCACCTACTGTGTGCCACGGAGTAGTAGCATGTTGGCGCCAGCCGCTGATGGGGAGTGCTGCTGCACGCTGTTTGACTTTTGCGGCAAGCAAACTTCAACACAGTTCAACCGTTCACTATACAGTACAGCTGTTTGTTGTGCTGTGGCTGTGATACAATCGGGTAGTGCTGGGTAGCATGCAGGATGGTGCCATGTGACTGCTGCTGCTGCTGATGATGATGATGATGGTGCCATGTGACTGCTGACTACGTGTTTGGGTCTTATGGTTGAGGAAGCATGGCATCGAATGCTGATGTTGAAGTCATGCATGCTGTGTGCATGTTGCATGCTCTGAGTTTCAAAGTTTGACACACTCAACCCTGGTGCCAGCCGCAAACACATGCTTCCTTGTGTTTGTTGGTCTGCAGTGTTATGCTCGCACGTGGTTATGATGGATGCCCCAAGCACACCTGTCGCCAGCAGCTGCAGCACATTTGATGTCCTTGACAGATCAGCAGTCTCCCTCTACTGCAGCTTGAGCTGGCAGCAGCCAGGGCTGGGCTCAAACCACCTACTATCCATCCCGGATGCTGTGAGAGCAACTCAATAGTTATTCCGTGCATGCGCAACAAGGATGGTGCAGAGATGTTTGTTCTTGCTGATCAGTAGATCCGTTCCTTTTACATGTGCACAAGTCCTGCAACATATGCTGCACTGGTAGGAGGAAGTTTGAAGTGCCTGAAATGTTGGCGCTGAAAGCAGTGCAGGCCTGCTGTCTGAAGAGCGATGCCATGGGAACGGTTCCCAAATTGCAATTTTCAGATGCTATACATGAGTTCGGGGTTGTAACTATCACAACTATCACAACGCACAGCGCGGGAGGCGGGGCGCCGGGGGGTGGGGGTGGGGGTGGGTGGGCGGGCGGCAGCTGAGCCTCAGGCGGCCTGCACCCTGACGGCTTGTGGCGCATGATCTGAAGCTCTACAGTGCTGGTCATCAACGCCGTTCCTTAGGATAGTTGGCAGCCTGCCAAGTTGGCCGTTATTACGCCTGAGAGCTGCTCCTTGCAAGAGCCAGCAGCCTGCTGAACCTGCCGCAGTGACTGAACTCTACAATGACTGACCAGCATAGAACGCTGGCCATGGCTTGCCAAGCAGTGCAGCCTGGCTTGTCAAGCAGTGCAGCCACTTCTGAAAACTCAAGACTCTTAGTGCTCTACAGAAAGCCTACGTGCAGCAATCACCTCAGCAGCAGCTTTGCACCTTGAAGGTTACTCATGGTAAACACTCCCATCCTTACACGCCACTGCCTCTATCAAGTCAGCGGCTCTGTGAGCAGCTGGGAGACGACCAGGCAGTGACAATGTCCCGCCGCTGGTGATTGGCAGTGACCACGCAGCTGATACAGAGAAGACCATGCAAATAACCAGAGAACACGTTTGCTAAACGCGTGAGCTCGTTCGTCGCAGAATTCATTTGTAGTGGTCACTGCAACAGTGGGACCCACTACAATCTGTCCAGCTATTTCTACAATCGTTGTTACGCTGCAACGTTAAGTGACGTTGGAGGAGCAGAAGCTAAATCGGCCGGCTGCGGCTGCTTCCCTGCCGGGGGTGCCTCAACACATGGTGCTCAGAAGGCATGGCGTTGGGCGAGCCGTGCCGCTGCTTATCATGGGTAGGTTTGATGCACTTACATCTACGCACGGCCGGCGTAGCTGACGTTCATCCTTGACGATCCTGGCTAAGATGCATCTCTCGACAGCGATCCTAGTCTTTGCAGTATGCGGTTCCAACAGCTAATGGAACCTTGTATGACACACTTGCCTTCTCAGCTTTCGCGCGGCTCCCATGTGGAAGCAGGCAGAGCAGTGCAAGTTGTTGGGTGACGGGTAGTACTGCTGCCCCACTTCTCCAGCAACGTCCACTTCACTCTCCTTCCACTGTACCGCACCATGACCTACCCTGGTGTACTGTCTCGGTGCCTTCACTGCAGTGCTTTGCTTGGCTTGGGGTGCCAGCCAAACAGCAGCAGCACCGCAGCAGCAGCCTGGTTACAGCAGCAACAGGCGCTCACTTGCACAAGCGCCACCAGCTGCAAAGGCAAAGCCGCAGTTTGAGAGTGTTTTCGAAGCCATGCTGGATTTGCCGGAGGGCAAGGTCGTTCGCGACACATACCTGAACACATTCGGCACAATGAGTGACCCAACCACGCGGGCCAAGTTTCAAAGCCTACTCACCCTGGCAACAGTAAGTGCCTGTGCCTGCAGGCCCGCTTAGAGATGGTGGGATTACTGGTGATTGATGGGATTCAAATAATGCAAAATAGCATCATACTGCGAACAACTGTTGTCAGCAGCTGCTTCGTCCTGTTATTTGCGGCTAAACAGCGACAGCTGAACAATGCAGAGTGCAAGAAATGTATCACCGGCGCTCCAACCCTGCAACCCTGGCTTTGTTCGTGTGCTTTTTCCCTGCTGACCACAGGATCGACTCGCAGAAGCCACGTTCTTTTGGCCTGTGGACAGCGCTTGGGCCACCATATCACAGCAGTTGTGCATGACAGTGCAGCAGATTCAGGACACGCTTGCGTCAGCACCCGATGTTGCTGTGCAGTACATGAAAATCAACATCCTGAACGGTGCGTGGGGTTGTTGCAGCAGCAGAAGCAGCAGTGGCAGCAGCGGCAGCAGGGATACAAATTGCTACACAGCGCTGCAGCCTGTCACGACCACTGCCTACCAGCCATGCATGTTGCTGTCTTCAGCCCCTGCAGTGCCAGCTGCGGCACATGCTCTGTCAACTGCAACAGCCAGTGCACCTACTGTTGGCATAGCAAACAATGCAAGTAACAACCTGGCCAACGCTGCAGCGCGCCCTGGCCTTAACAAGCCTCCGGCACTCTCAGCACCGGCTCTGTGCCACCTGCTCCCACTAGTCCAACAAACACGATTGCTGTGGCTCACCGTCTGCGCTACTGTGTGTTGGATTGCATTGCGCAGGCACGACCATGATGTCATCAGAGTTCAAGGACGGCGCTGTCCTGCAGACGATGGATCCAGGCTTCACCCTGACACTGCGCAAGCGCACAGTGTGAGTTGAGCGCACGATACAAAGCATCAGCCAATTGAATTTGGTAGGGAGTATTTTTCATAGCAATGTCAGTATGTGTAGGTTAGATTTGTGCAGACTATGGACCCCGGGTTCACGCTGACACTGCGCCAGCGCACAGTGTGAGTTGTGCAACGTGGCAAAGTGGACCCTGCCAGTGTGCCAGCGCACAATATGAGCAGCAGCATCAACTGCCATGCCGGTGTGTCACATGTTCGTAAAGCTTCAAACAAACGACAGCATGAAAATTTGTGATGCATGTCATTTGCAACCGTCCAAAGCATATTCTGTCGTTGCGCACAGTGTGCACAGCAGCAACTCGAGGTGTGCTGAACTTTGGCTGCTTCTCTTTGCTGTTTTTACTCTGCGGCTGATTCATAATGAAACATGTTACTTGGTCACCTGCAGGAACGGCGCCACCCAGTGGTATTTCCCGGGCGCATCCTTCAACAAAGGTGATGTCACACTTCAAAAGCTGGACGTGACAGCTGGCAGTGCAGTAATCCATTTCATGGATTACAACATCTTCAGCGAACCTCAGAGGACCTTCTGGAATCAGCAAGCAAAGAACATGGGCTGTGGCGAAGGTGGAGGCCCTGCTGCTGCCACAGCCACCAAAGGCGTTGAGCAGCAGCAGCCGCAACAGCAGTCGATCAATGCAGGCATGATTGCAGGTGCGACTGTGCCAGACGCTGCTTGGGTTGAGGTCTGCGATGGCATGACTGATTCGACAATGCTGAACCCCTCAAGGGTTGTTTGTGTTTGTACACGTCTGCGGGGCTGTGTTGGGTGCAGCTCCAGTGCAACTGGGCAACATTGATCTCGCTGCATTGCAGTTGGCTGACAGTGCAGTGCAGCTGCAGTTAGGTCAGCCAAGCTGCAGTACAGCTGGCCAACAGTGCAATTGCCCAACATTGAGCCTGTTGCAGTGCAGTTGCCAATAGTCAGCCTGTTGCAGCTGCAGTGCAGTTGGCCAACATTGGGTGCAGTGCAGTGCAGTTGGCCAACAGTGAGCCTGTTGTAGGCCGCCCAGCAAATGCGTGTTCAGCTGAATGTGCCCTTCACGAGCGCCCCCGATCTCCGCACACCGTCACATGTGCTTCTTCCTCTGGTGCTGATGCTGACGCTGCACTGCAGGCGTCGCTATCGCTGGCACAGTGGCTGTTGCAGCTCTGATCGTGCTCATAGTAGTGCTTCTCCCTCCCCCCCTCCCCCCGCGACCTTCACACACCTTTCGTGCTTCTTCTTCCTCTGCTTCTTCCTCTGATGCTGCACCGCAGGCATTGCGATCGCCGGCGCAGTGGCTGTTGCAGCTCTCATCGTGCTCATAGTAGTGCTCGTGCGCAAGCGGCCCCTGAGCAGTGCAGTTGGCCAACAGTGCAGTGTAGTGCTGTCGGCCAACAATGAGCCTGTTTCAGGGCGCCCAGCAAATGACTGTTCATTCAAATGTGCCCTCCACGTGCGCCCCCTCCCCCACATGTCATCCGCACACCTTCACTTCTGCTTCTTCCTCTGCTTCTTCCTCTGACGCTTCACCGCAGGCATTGCTATTGCTGGCGCAGTGGCCGTTGCAGCACTCATTGTGCTCATTGTAGTGCTGCTGCGCAAGCGGCCCCTGAGCAAGCGACTCAGCGGAACATACGGCGCTGCCAGCCCAGATCAGCAGCAGAAGCTACACCTGCCTCCTGGTGCAGGCACTCGCAGCATGCCTCATTCGTACGGAGGAGGGGCCGGCAGCGGCAGCGGAGATGCTGGATGGATGGGGACGGATGTTCCGGATGAGGCAGTTCTGATGTGCACACCTGACATCACACAAGAACAGATGCCTGTTGCTGGAAAGGTACAGGCGGGGCAGCAGTTGTGTGCTTTAGATTCCTGTCTGGTGAAGATAATGGTTGCTGGCAGCGGCAGCGGAGATGATTGTCAGCTGCAAGGCAGTGATTTGATTTGATTTTGATCTGCATCATACCGCCTCACTCGTATGGAGGGGCTGGTGGCAGCAGCGGTGATGCTGGGTGGATGAGGGCGGATGTTTCCCCGGCCCTTTCGTCACAACAGAGCTCAGCCCTTCAAAGTCTTTCTGTCAGCACTATATGTGAGCCAACACGACGTTCTCATCAGTGCTGTGTATGATGCTGAATGTGCTTGGTGCCATGCTGAGTGCAGGACCCCCTGCACCTCGGGGCAGCTTTTGTGGGAGCTCCCCATGGGCCACTCAACTCCCTCGCTGCCCCCCCCCACCTCGACCCTGCCCACGGCAAAGCAGCTCAGCACCTACTCCCTTGCGCTATATGTGATCCTACACATTGTTGTCTGCAGTGCTGTGCATGATGTGGGTCCAGTCACCATCTTTGATGGCATGAGCCACCGCAACTGAACACCTTGTCCAAACATAGTTGGTGCCATGCTGTGTGCAGGACCCACTGCACCCTGAGGCAGCTTTTGTGGACACTCCCCCTGGGCCCCTCAACTCCCTCGCTGCCCCTGCCACCCCGCAAAGCAGCTCAGCCCTTACTCTCTTGCTGTCAGTACTATATGTGATCCTACACGACGTTTTCAGAAGTGCTGTGCATGTATCTCAATGTGATGGTTGCCTTGCTGCTCTCAGGACCCACTGCACCCCGAGGCAGCTTTCGTGGGCGCTCCCCCTGGGCCGCTTACCCCCGCACCGCGCCCTCGCCACACCGCAAAGCAGCTCAGCCCTTACTCTCTTGCTGTTAGCACTATATGTGAGCCAACGCGACATGCTCGAAAGTGCTGTGATCGATCCAATATGTGACTGGTGCCATGCTGTGTGCAGGACCCACTGCACCCTGAGGCAGCTTTCATGGCCCCCCCCCCTGGGCCGCTCAACTCCCTCGCCGCCCCTACCACGCCACAAAGCAGCTCAGCCCTCGCCCGCAGTGCTAGCAACACAGCCTACTCCGAGGGCTCTACTGTCTCTGCTGCTCAGTCCCTTGCGCACTCGCAGCTGGGAGTCCTCTCAGCCGACCCCTACATGCGTTATGACGACTCTGGAATGACGCCTGTGTTTGAGCCAAACCCTACGGTACCGGAAAGCAAGCTGACGGCTTGGCTGCGGCAGTCGAGTAGCGGCGTGGTGCCGGATGCAGCAGCAGCAGCGGGAGCAGCGGGGGCAGCAGCAGCTGCTGCTGCTGCTGCCAGTGGTGGCGGTGCTGCTGCTGGCAGCGAGACGAGCGGCAGCAGTGGTGCGCGCGAGGCTGCCTTTGCTGAGCAGTTGAGGCGGGAGCTGCACCCGCAGCTGGGCAACCCAAACATCATCGGGTGAGCGGGAGGCAGATGTGAACATATCATCATGTTCTCCACAGCTTTCATATTGTTGAAAGGTAGCTAGGCAACCCCGGCATCATTGCAGGGTAGCTGTGTGTGCAACGAAATTGGGGTGCAGTAGCCAGCTTGCTATGGCAGTGTCAGGTCTGATATCAACCAGCCAGCCAGCACAGGGCATGCAGCGAAGCTGCTGTGAGCTCATCTGTTGCTGCGGCAAAAGCAAAGAAGTGTATCACAGACATCTGCTGCGCCTTGGTTTTGCTTCAGCCCCTGTCCCTCGTATTGCAGCAATATTGCATCTTTCGTCCCTGGTCAGAAGCAAGCTGCAGCACTTCTACGCATACAGCATCCTTGAATGTCGTGCTGCTGCAACTTCTGAATGTTTGTGCACTGTTTGGTTTCTGCACTCTCCCTGCAGCAACTACACGGCCTTCACTCGCGAGGTGGAGCACAGCAACACCGCGGTCTACTTCTGCGAGGGCATGCACAACAACAGGCAGTTTGCGCTCAAGTTCTACGCCTGCCAGGCAGACTTCACTGCAGAGATGATGGCCTACAAGGAGCTGGGCGGTGAGCTGCTGTCAAAATCAAATAATAATAATAATAATAATAATAATAATAATAATAATAATAATAATAATAATAATAATAATAATAATAATAATAGTAATAATAATAATAATAATAATAATACATGCTTTCGCCATGTGAAGGGGAGAGAAGAAGGAGGCAAGGCTGAGGCTGCTGCCAGTCACAAGCAGGCACAGTTGGCACAGAACTAGCTGCCTCGCATGCATGCAAGTGCTGTCAGCGGTGCAGAGCTGCTGTTGAGTATCCTCAGCCAATAACCGTTCGAGGTGTCACACACTTTCAAGCTCCGAGAGCGGCACAAATCAACAAGTGACAAGAAGGAAGGGCGAAAGCAGATATGCGCAGGGAGCGCAAAATTCAAGGAGGGGACAAGCAAAACAGGTCACCAAACAAGCCCAGAGAGGGCACAAACCAAACCCTGCCCTAGAAGGGCAGGGACATGTTGCTCAACAGCACAACACTGCTAACGGGAGGCAGGCAAGGCACCACTCAGCAGCCACGACTGCATAGCAACACACACGCATACCGCCAACTAGGCAAAGCAGCCAACGTCCAACTAATTGGGCCAGCGCAAAGCAAGCAAAGCAGCTGACCGACAGCTGTACCACATGTTGGCACAGCCGACCCCCAGCGCCTGGCCAAACCGGTGCACACGCGGCAGCGTCGCACCAAACACAAGGGCGGGAAGGGCGGGCGAGTTGCAGTTCGCATGAACAACAACAAAACGTACAGGAGCAGACGCCTGCGCAGGCTTAGTAGGCCTGTGACAGCAGTGTAGGAATGACATTTGTGACAGTCACCTACACCCACTGCATGCCTGTGCCACAGGGTACGTGCAGTGCGGAATCCATTCCACAGGCATGCAGGGATACAGCTACGCTGTATTAACCCTTGTGCATTACATGCACATTGCAATAATAATAATAATAATAATAATAATAATAATAATAATAATAATAATAATAATAATATCAACGGCCTACAAGGAGCTGGGAGGTGAGCCAGCACTGCTGTTGTCATCCTGTCACTGTTATAACAAGTACCTAGTTATTGGGCGCCATATGCCATGTGCGCTCCAGTTGTGTGTCACCGGCAGGTCGCTACACAGAACCCAAGAGCTGCTTAGTTCACCGTTACTAGTGTTACCTGCTGCCGTGCCGCTGCTGTTACGCAGCTCTCTCAGCAAAACTGTGCTAGTGCTTGAGACGAGTCACCCCAGCTAAGAACACCAATTGTTTGCAGTAGTGCCACTTGTGTCACCTGCCTCTGCTGCTGCTGCTGCTGCTGCTCCAGGCCCCTCCAGCAAGTTTGTGCCGGTGCTTGAGATGAGCTACCCTGGCAGTGCCTCCTACCCCACCTCCGTGCTGGTGTTTGAGCGGGGCCAGTGCACACTGGAGACCTTCGCGCGCCAGCGCCCCAGCTACTTCCAACAGGTGACTGTTATATAACATTGCTACAATACCAATGTTAAAACTGTGTGTAAAAATTGCCACATGTTGCACATATGCGTGGTCTTTGTCAGTGCAACACGTGCAGCGGGTGACTGTTATGTGACACGTGTTGGCTAGAGGACGCAAGCTGACAGCTTGCCTGCCCTTGTCAACACGTGTCATGTAACAGTGGCCTGCTGCACGCAGCCCACCTACCTGCAGTCACGCAGCTGCATGCCTTGCACGTAAGCCAGGCAGATCAGGCACTTGTCGCTAGCTGTCCAAGGTTTCAGCGCCCTGCAAGTTATCTTATACGCTGACCCTGTTCCTGCCGCCTCTGCTGCTGCTCCTGCTGCTGCTGCCAGATTGACATCTTCCACCAGCTGGTGTCTGCTGTGCAGCACCTGCACGAGCACGGCGTGGTGCACAGGGACCTCAAGCCCAGCAACGTGGTGCACTTCCCAGGTGGGCGCTACTAACATGTTACAAACATGTTACTTTGGACACTTGAACAAGCTATGTGGTTACTTGTCAGCTGCATGCAAGTCAGGTCGAAAACAAGGTCAGGTTGTCACTGTTGTCAACTGACCCGCTACTACCGCATCCAGCTACTGACCTTGGTTTGAATGCTGCTGCTACTGCTGCCGCTGTGTCTTCTGTACATCTCCCTTCCTTTGAAGAGAAGTTTGCGTGGAAGCTGATTGACCTGGCCACAGTTGCACGCATAGGGGAGGAGACCAAAGTGGTGAGTGGGCAGCTACCTCCTTCCATTTGGGTGTGTGTGAAGCAGGGTTTGGGCATGACCACTTTGTGAAAGGCCAGTCATGCATGTGCTTTTTGTGCTGGTAGTTCGGCCGTATCTGGTCCCTGCTCGCCAGCCTTCTGGAAGGCTGGCTGGGAACCCACCACTGGTAATCTGAGAGTGGACCTCCTCTATGGTTGCCCCCTCCTGCTAGGAACGCGTGTAATCGATTGCACGCATTGCACACATCGGGCAGGAGACCAAAGTGGTGAACTGAAACTCATCATACTGCAGCCAGCACTGCTCAGCACGTGCTTGCTTGCACTGTGCTGTGTGAGCAGCCACCTTCTGTCATTGCAATGTGTGTAAAGCAGATCAGCAGGCTTGCCTAGCCACAGTTGGCCACTTGTCAGCTCCAATGCAAGTCTGGTTGAAGACCTAAATCCAGAACCACAGTTGAGGCTGCTCGAGGCCTGGGAAGTCACGCAGTACCAAGTCCCAAACATGTTGCCTGCACGCATTTGACGAGTCTCTGCATCAAACCTGCTCTGAGCGAAGCACTGGGGCAGCCACACATTGAGCCTGTGGCCTACTTGCTGCTGCTACTCCTGTATGCATGCATGCAATCAGGTGTACACTCGCGAGTACGTCAGCCCCGAGGTTGCGCAGGCTGTGGTGGGTGGCGCGGCCAGCATTGTGGCGCAGCCCTCGTGGGACCTGTGGGGCATCGGCATCATCATGTGGGAGATGGCGACAGGTGGGTAGCAGGGTGGCAACAGGTGGGAGGCATCTCGATCATGTTGCTGCATGCGGTGGCTTTGTAAATGTATGCCTGCTGTCTGGCGCACAGTCACGTTGTTGTCACAGCCGACATATCCTGATGCAGATTGCAGCTGGTTCAATGAATCTACTGCTGTCATTGCCTGTTACACCTCATAGCTCCCCTCCAAACTCAACACTGCATCGGTGTCTGGAAGATAGCTAACAATGTGTATGTCCGCTGCTGCTGCTGCTGCTGCTGCTGCTGTCACCGTCTCCTTGCTGCCGCAGGCCAGCGCTACTTCCCTCCCGAGTGGTCCATGGATGGTGGCCGCCGCATGTGGTCGGCACTGTGCGGCTTTGAGCCGCTGCCCCACGAGATCATCGACGCCAGCGCCATCAAGGGAGCGGACAGGGGCGTCATGAAGCTGGTGAGCAGCCTGATCTTTGGCTGCTGTACGCTTGCTTAGGCATTGTTGTGGTGGCTGAAATAAGGACACCAGGGGCGTCATGAAGCTGGCGAGCTCGCTTGTGTTGGGAGATGTTGAGGCGCATGAGGTTTTGCTCATCGGCACACTCCCCCACCCATGACTTACGCGGGCCTGCACAGAGGCCCACTCCACGTCCTCCTGCTGCCATCAATTTGCTGATCACAATGCTGCTGCTGCTGTCGCTGCTGCTGCCGTCATTTGGGCAAATGCTTGGTGCACTGTGCCCCTGCAGTCACAATTCTGCTCAGTTAGTGCTCGTGCTGTACTTTGCTAGGCTATTATACAAGTGCACGCTGAGGGTTGTTCTGCCTGTGCACCTGCACCTGCTGCTGCTACTACTGCTGCTGCTGCTGTAGGTGCGTCAGCTGCTGCAGCGCGACCCTGCACTGCGGCCCACCCCCAGGCAGCTGCCGCCATTACTGCACTGCTGTCGCTGCTTTCGTTGGGTCCGATGCAACCTAACAGTGTGCCCCTGCAGCCACATTTCAGCAACTGCTCAATCAGTGCTCATGCTGGACTCTGCTAGGCGTCTGCCACAGTGCAACAACGAATATGTGTCTGGCTTGTGCGTCTGTTGCTGCTGCTGCAGGTGCGTCGGCTGCTGCAGCGCGACCCTGCACTGCGGCCCACTCCCAGGCAGCTGCTGGCTGAGAGGCTGTTCCAGGCACGCGGCGTCACCACAACACAGGTGAACTGACCATGGGCTGTTTCTGTTTTGTGTCAATGGGCTGTGACAGGCTGGGCTTTGGAATCGGCAGTTTTTGAGTGAGAGGCTGTTCCAGGCACGCGGCGTCACCACAACACAGGTGCGAGCAGGCTATGATGAGGATGTGTTGTCACCTGGTTGTGTATCTTGTGTGCATCAAAGTCGGTCAAGCTCAGTGCAGCAACATAGCCAAGTACGCGGCATCACCACCACACAGGTGAACCCATCAGGGCCCGACCCAGGGCTTTTTCTTTTTGAGTGTAGAGGGTGTCAATGGCTGTGACAGGCTGGGCTTTCAGCATCAGCATGTTGAGTGTGGGTTTCCAGGCAAGTGGCGTCACAACAACACAGGTGCAATGACGCTTTGTTGAGGGTGTGTTGTTATGTACTTGTGCTGTGTTTCAACTGCATCGGAGTCGGTCCTCTCAGCGCAGCAACATAGCCTGCTGCGTGGCACAGCACCAGGCGTATGCCATGTAGGTGTGGAACATTGGGTCGTGTGCCGGGTTTTCTTGTTTGACTAATGCAGGCTGCGCTTCCAGAGGGAACGCAGGGGCCGTAGAGTAGCATCTTTCTTGGATTTGCCAAAAGCTGTTTCAGTGCAGTCACCACACAGAGATTTGTTGAACTGGCTGCTTTGCTGGCCAGGCTTCTCAGGCCAACATGGCTGGCCAAGTTTCTCAGGCCAACATGGCACGTGCATGCTGCCGCCCAGCACGCTAGGTATGCAGCAATACATGTCTCAACCACAATTTCCCCGCTGTTCACACCAACCGTGTGCTGCTGCTGCCTTTACACGTGCAGGTGTCCCAAGGCAGCAACTTGTCGCATGGCAGTACTGGCAGCGGTCACCTCAGCGGCCCTTACCCCATGGGAGACTAGGCAGCAGTGCTTTGTGCTGCTGCCGCCAGCTAGTTGGGAGCAGCGAGCCTCTGCGGACACAGAAGACTGAACCTCACAGCTGCAGCAGAAGCCGCAGTGCAGCAGAATCCAGGAGCTCTGTTATTTATGTGAAGAAGAACGTGACGTGATTGTGGCGATGGTTGCTGCTGGTAGCATGGCAGTAGCTGGCAGTTGCCACCTCAGCGCTCCTAACCCCTTGCGGGACTAGGCAGCAGTGGGACAGCTAGCGGCTAGCAGCTGCTGCATGAAGAGCCTCACTCACACAGGAGACCGACCCCCACAGCAGCAGCAGCAGGGCTCAGCTGAATTGCTGCCCGGCCATGTGGGGTGGTGGCAGCTGAGTCAGCTGCGCTGCACACAGCAGCAGCAGCAGTGTGCAGCTGAACTGCTGGGATGCACAGTGGGTGGTGGCAGTCGAGTCAGCTGCGTTGCACAGTGGGGCTGCTGGAATAGCTTACTTGAGTAACGTGAAGCAGCTGGATGGATGGGGTTGCTGAGGTGGCTCCAGCTGTTTCGTGTAGCCATGTGGGGTGGTGGCAGATGCGTCACCTGCTTCACATAGCAGCAGCAGCAGAGCGCAGCCGCAGTGCTGCGCTGCACAGTGGGGGTGGCTCCTGAGGTGGCTCCAGCTGCGTCGTGTACTGCAAAGCAGCTGGTTGGATAGCACCGTGTGCCACTGGTGCAGCTGATGTGTGCATGTTTCATGGCTTTGATCAGCTGTTCATGCGCACTTTGTGTCTGTGAGGCTGATGTTTGATCATGGGCTGCCAGCCTGCAGTCTCAGCAATGCGGCATTTTGCTTGGCTGGCTGCTGCTGTTGTGCTGCCTTGCCACATAGAACTTTGCGTCACGATGTTGCATGTGTGATGCATGTGTGATGCATGTGTGATGCATGTGTGATGCATGTGTGATGCATGTGTGATGCATGTGTGATGCATGTGTGATGCATGTGTGTGCAGCCTTGCACGCGGGGGTGAGTGTCTCTGCTTGCTTTCCTGCTAGAGTGCTGCTGCCTTTACAAACAAGTGAGCCGCCGTTTGCTGCAGCTCTGATCAGGGAGCGGCATCTTTCTGCAGCGAGGTGTATGCAGGTCCACCTGGAAGTGGAATATGTTGCGTAAGAATTTGCAATCGTGACGTCACCGACATTACGTCACAGACAATCAAAAGTGTCGAGCAAGCGTGTGCTTGCGATTCTGTTCGATGCGATGTGGCTGATGGTTGGGTGTGCTGGTCTCGTTTGTATTGTGTGTTCTTACGGAAGGGTTGTCATTTGTGTTTCATCAGTGTGCTTTTGATCAGACAGTCCTATGTTATTTTGAGGGGAGATGTTGTGTTTAAGATGGGCAGTTTGCGGTGGATACAAGGAAGCGCGCTCAGTTGCGCAATGCATGGTGCACAGCATAGGCACAGGGTTAACTGTCGGGTCAACAGACTGGTTGCAGTGTGAACACGTGGCCAGTATGTGCAGTCAAATCACAGAGTTAACACATGATTATACAGTTGCTTCAGAGTCTACAGTCCAGGCACGTGGTCAACATCAGTATGGCAGGTTCTACAGTGCAACTCACGCAGAACTGCCTGGGTCTCTTTCATTGTTTAGGTGTGGCTGGAGAAGCGTGCGCATGCCCATGACAAAACACCCGACAGCAGCAGCATGATACATGTGGTGCTTACTACATTGTCATAGCTGCCTTGCAGGCACAGGCTGCTGTGCATTCTGTCGGCAGCAGTACTTTCCCTTTGGAAGGGACTGTATGTTGATCTCAAATCCAGTGGTTGTGGGTCACCGTTACGGTGTGTCTAGTCCATGTCTGTGAACGTTTGGTTGCATCCCACTGAGTGCTGGCACTCGCAGCATTGCCGGTTTGCTTGGTGATCACTTGTGAGCGCCAGCACTCCTGGCGCTGATGGCATCAGCGTTACCAGCTGCTGCACCAGAGGCCGGTGGCTTGTTGTCCTGTCGCCAGCCTGCTTAGTGAGCGCCAGCATTGGTGCTGGTGAAACGGGCGATGTTCCCAGTGTAACTTCCACAATGTGATATACCAGCTGCTGCATATGCATTGGAGTCATGTGGCATCTTTTGTTTGTGGGGGAGCGGAATCCTACTGGCTGGCCACACACGATTCAGGTGGGCCCCATAATGGGTTCGGAACCCAATTGCCGGGAGCCTGAGGCGCTGCCTCACCAGTAAAACACGCCACACGCCACACGCCCAGGAGGTGCCCAGCACCCGGACCAACTTTGAAACAGCAAGGGTGTTGCCAACTGCTGACACTGGATCATATGCAGTGTTACATTGTGGTGTGAGACGACCACACCATCTGCACACGCTCAACTGCAGCGCTGCAACATACTTTGTTTTCTCTTGAATATTTCTCAATGCCATGAATGCGGCATACTGCCACAGGAGGCCATAACTGTTACGCTGATGTGTCATAACAGACCGCCACAGCAGCTGCAATTCAGTAGCGCAGTGCCTCAGGCTGACACACTGCATAGCATGCGTACACACATAAGCTCTAACACCAACCCATACCGCCGACCACCCCAGGCTGTAACGGCAGTTCACACTGTGAGCATTGCTCAAGACCAGCGCTGAGTGCAGATCATAACGAAGCTCACATCAGGCTGTAGCAGCATTGCTGAAAGCCAGCGTTGTGTGTAGCCTAGCTCTTTCCCCCTCCAACGGAAGCCTGAGGCACAAGCCGGCATGAAAAATAACAGGACAACCAGATTTCATCTGGACAGGGACACGCAGATGCAGAACAGTGGTGGTAACAACCATGAAAAACTTGCAAGTGGCACTGGTTGCGGCAAGCCAAACTGCAACACCAGAACCGACAAGAGCACAGATAACGCACACCCAACAACGTGCTGTGGCAGGTGCGCTGGCTAGGCAGCCTGCCAGTGGCACTGCAACCGGGCATGAATCACTGCAAAATTGCAACAGATATGTAACAGCCCTAGCGCACACACTACATTAGTGCCGAGCAATGCTGATGACGGGCCTTATGGCATGGTGCTAGCGCCAGACAGCGCTACTCGGCGGTACCGGTTGTCAAGCCTCACATGATGTGTGCGGTGACTGAAGAGAGCAGCTGTGTGCCCCAGCACGCTGTGAAACATCGCTCAAGGCCAGCGCTGAGTGCAGTTTATGCCAAAGTTCACATCAGGCTGTAGCAGCATTTCTGCGAGCCAGCGCTGTGTGTAGCCTAGCTTCCCCCCCCTCCAATGGAATCCTGAGGCACAAGACGGCATCAAAACAACGAAAGCCAGGACGCCTATGATTTCGACTGGACAGGGACATGCAGATGCAACACAGCAGTGGCAACAACCAAGAACAATCAAGCAAGCCATATGCAACACTATAACGGACAAAAGCCCAGATAAAGCACACCCAACAACTGACGTCGCAACGTGCGGTGGCAGGTGCACCCGCTGTAGGCAGCGACTGCAACCGGGCATGATTCACTGCAAGATGTCAACATACTTTTAACAACCCTAGAGCAACAGCACAGTGCCGCAAACCACACACTACAGCTGAGCCCCCACACCTCCTTGGTGTGCCACAACATGTAGCTCAGCTGCATGCCGCACACACCCGACTGACTTTCAAGTCAGCCGCACAAGTCAAGGATTTTAACACTGCTCACAACTGCATAGTGAGGGGAAAACAGCCAGCCCAAAAATCCTCACTGACTCGAACAGCATGTACAGTGTGACCAGGCCCTGACAGGGAAAGATGCCGCATGACTAGGTGGCAATGCAATGAGGCCACTGGCATGATAATGGCATGGCGTAAGCGCCAGACAGCGGTGCCTGGCGGTACCGGTTGCTGATCCCCACATGATGTGTGCGGTGACTGAAGAGAGCTGCTGTGTTGCTCCAGCTGTGTGCTACTGTTTTGTGATCTTATCAACCCCGTATGATGTTATGATTGATAGGCTTCTGCCATAGCTGCATGCGCTTGAGGACACCGTGTTGACTGTGGCAGTCAACAATACGGTCTACAGTGAGGGCGCAGTCACGAACCCCTGCCATACACTGAGGTCGCACTGGATCATCTTGGTAAGCATGCTTCTAAGTACTTGCATCAAAGCAACCGCCCAATCTACCCGCCAACAGGTGCATCTTGGAATTGTCAGAACATCTCTTTCTGAAGTGAGCACCAGTGCAGCCTGCCTTGAGTAGGCCAAACTGGCAGTTGTTGCAGCTGCAGCAATGCTGGCAACTTGCCAGCACAGCAAGCAGTGCGGAAGGTCATTCAAATGAGGCTCCCTGGTGCGTGGCCGCGGAGGCAGCCAAGGTGACTGCTGCCGATGCAGATGTATGCCTTGCTGCTTCAACCACCGGCTGCCAAATTTGTGGCACCATGACAAATGTATGCATGCGGTATGTCGTACTGACGACGTCACGACAGGAGTGCAGCGGACTCAAAGGAAACAACAAGCACTGGAGCCACAACCAATGCGCTGAGATGCTGCAGCCGTGCACTATCAGCATCCATTTTTCACCAAACAAGGTTGAGCCCATGCCTATGCAGGCCAGTGCAATGAACGCATGTGCACACGGCCAGCATCAGCCGCACTGAGATGCTGTGCAAGAGTGGCGTCACATTTATTTCAGGTATGTTGTTGTACCGCAGATCAAGCCCACGCCTATGTAGGTCAGTGCAGTGAGCACATGTGCACACGGCCAGCCAGCACTAGCCGCTAGCTATAGCTAGCCGGGCATCAGTGATGGTCAACCAGGCCAATGCATTGCAATGCACCACGCCGCCCCTGCTACAAAGTGCCTCAGGAAACAACTCGCCCTGGTGGCGTTATCATTGTACTGAACTGCGGTGCAGAAGTAGCGTCACATCACTTGAAACACGTTGTGGTACCCTCAGCAGATCAACCCAATGCCGTGCATACAGCACTGCCTTAGTGGGGCAATGCATGGTAGGAGATGTGGAGGCGCATATGGTCTTCATCAAAGTGTGAACACACCACGCGTAGCTCATTCATTCATACAGCGTTGAGGTAGTGCATCCACCCAGCAGTAGCTAACCTGCAGTGCGGCCAGCACCAAGATCACATGTCGCATGTGCTGGGCCAGCACAGGCACAAGTAGACGTGCCTCATCATAATCAAATTACCAGATCAAGCCATAGCATCAACGCCATCGGCCCCGCGCCCCCCAAGTAGACAAGTAGACCAAGTAGACAAGTAGACGTGCCTGATAATCTGCTCTGTTACATGCATTTGCCCGCGGCCTCTGTCCACTTGGCAGGTGGCGGGCATGCACAGTCGCTGCTAGAGCAGTTGCCAGCGCACACGTCCCCACCAACTGTGTAAGCGCCAAAAGTGCGATTGTATGCACTGTTGCATGTGAGCCCCGCATCGCTGACATTTTCACTAAGGTTGTGCGCTGAGAACACGACGATGTCACAGCCGGGCCTGCCATCTGCTGCGAGGTTATTCCCAAAATTGTGACCTAACCCACCAAAATTCACCTTGCTGTCAACAATCGCAACCGCAGCGAGGCAGGCGCCAGTGTAGCCGTTGCTTTCGTCAGTGAACCCCAAATCTGTCGATGGAACAGTCTCATTGAATGCGCTGTTATTCTGTACAAATGATGACGTGCTGTTCAGCAGTACAGCAGCTGAGCTCATTGCATACATACAGCCGCCCTGGCGGGCCGCAACATTGTCCTTGCACACAAAGCTGCTGCCTGACACTTTCAATGACGAGCCAGCAAGAAACAGCCCGCCCCCTCGAGGCGCCGTATTTCCGACCACTTCGAGGCCGCTTTTGAAGATGAGAGAGCTGTCCTGCGCACTGACTGCCCCACCTGCACCAGCTGTGGTGTTGATTGGTGATGTACGACGGAGCCCAACTGCGGTGTTGTTGGCAAACACAACCCACTTGTCGGCTACCACCCTGCAATCCCGCAACTTCCAAGCACCACCGCTTGCATCAAAATCACTGTAACCCCAGTATCCAAGCGATCTGGTCCACGATCGGTTGAAATTGTTGCCTGAAAACAGTGCACGGCTCCTAAAGCGGACCTCACTTCGAGAACAGCCCAAAACAGGCGCTCCCCGTGTGCACAGATTGTTGGTTGCTGTCACGGTGCCACGGAAGTCCAGTGCAGAGGATGATGCTGAAAT
The DNA here is from genome assembly GCA_902809745.2 of Tetradesmus lagerheimii. Lineage (NCBI taxonomy): Eukaryota > Viridiplantae > Chlorophyta > Chlorophyceae > Sphaeropleales > Scenedesmaceae > Tetradesmus > Tetradesmus lagerheimii. The sequence goes on along the minus strand of CADDIJ020001281.1, from coordinate 49,635 downwards.
GCATGGTGTCACCATGGCGCTGGGCTTCACAGCTGGCACAGGCACGGCTTGCAACTTCCCCATGTCTTGAGCGCCGGCGCAGACAAAGCTGCTCATGAACGTTGCCTGTGCATTCCTAAACTCCAGCGCTGCAAATGCCGGGCTTTCAGGGTCTTCCTTTGTGACCTGGTTGTTTCTTGCGGTGACTGCCGCTTGAAACTTGGCTGTGCTGTAGTACAACGCAACAGCACCCTGTTGGTGTCCAGAAATGGTTGTTGGACCCTTCAGCAGCAGCCTGGTATTTGCCACGTGCACAGCAGCACCCGAGAGGGCGACTTCTGTCTTGCCCGTTATGTTGAAATTCTTGCTGTAATTGATTGCCCTGGAGTGGCCTTGAAGCACAAGTGGGCCATTGAATGTGACCCACACTGGGCTGGGTGCCTCTGCACAACGCCAGCACCCTGGATCCCAGTCGCAACCTGAGCAGCTAAAACTTGGGCCAGGTCTGCATACATGTGCGATTTGCAAGTCCCCGTAAGTATCAGCCGTGCAAAGTGCCAGGTAAAGTATTCACACGAATCAGTTCAGTTCAAATATGGCCAAACAACATGTGATCTTTTTTTAAATGATTTTGGGCAGTCAAGGCTCTTCAACATCTCCATGATGCAATATGTGCGTCCTTGTAGTGCTGCTGCAGCTGGCAGTGCGGTGCATTATGCCAATTGCAAGGGTGGCAGCAGCCACGGTGTTGTTGTACACAACCAGCATGCAGCTCATGTCACAGGAAAGCCATGGGCCCCATGAACCCCCCAATCCACCTAGCTTGCAGCAACCTATGTGCGTGCTGCACAACAGGCAGAACGAGCCGCTTGCTATAATATATATACTATATAGCACTGTAACTTTTGCACTTACCATTGCACTTGCATTTGGCCACAAAATGTTGCTGACACAAAGCGTGTTGCTATGGCCACCCCCTGCCTAAGGGGTGTTGCATATCATTGCAAGATTGAGCCAAATCCTTGGTTATCTTCACATGCATGGCCGCACCTGGTTTGTAAGGCTCCCCATTCGTTGCCTATGAAGCGTGTTGTGCCAAAGAAAGAGGCGTTATTAACAGTGGTGAGGCCTGCAGCTCCAACCTCGTCCTGCACTAACAGCAGACGTTGCAGCGCGCATTCTACTCAAGCAATTGCATGACTCATTCGTGAGCTTCTTACTGTATGCAGCCAGGCGTTAAGTGCAATATTGTGCAGTTTACTGCAGCTCAGCACTTTATTGCATTGCTTGCAGTGCTGTTTCAGCATAAAGGCCCAGCATACGCCATATGATATGTAATGCCGTCAAGAATCGTAGCTTCGTAGCTTCAAAGGGAGCTGAACTGCACATGCAGATGCCACATGCGGCTTGCATGTTTCTGCATGCCTATTGAATATACCTTCAAGGCGAAACAGGATGTGATAAGATCAACATCAGCCGGCATGATGCCCATTTTGTGCTGGTGGCGGTGCACTCCTATGACGTAGCAATCAATGCTGCTTGTGTGACTGTTATTGAGGAAAGAGGTGTCCTTGAAGTTGAGTGTAGCTGTTGGATCTTCAAGGCTGGCAACAGCTCTGGGGCTGATGCGGCTGCATGGTGAGTCATCAGACAATGCAGCAGCAGGAGGCCTTACCAACTAGTTATATATATCGAGTGACGTACAGCAGCAGCAGGAGGCGTCCCTGACAGAGTAGTTGATTATATCATGTGTATAAGATCTGCTGTTACATACGACATGCAGATTGCAACAAAACTCAAAAGCTGCCAAAACTATTTCTGGCCTCAGAGGCTACGCCACCTGCATGCAATTTTTGTCTTTTCAACTTTTTCAACAATACAATAAGCAAAAACAACGTATAATACAACACATTTTGTTTGTTTTAGTCATGCACTTCTGCACTCAATGCTGGCGGCAGCATCTGCATACCTGGATGCACACCACAACGCATGTTGTCACACCCTCACCTGAATGCCACTCTGTCTGTGACCAGCGCCGATCCAGACCTCTGCGTGTTGCCACTGCTGCTGGCCATGATTACAATGCCTCCACCTCCAGCTTGCGGCCCCTGTGTGTGCCCTGACAGTGTTAGATTGGTGAGCAGTAGTCTGGCGCCTTGCAGGACAAAGTGGAGCTTGCTGGCTGAAGTGCCTGCTGCAACTCCAGGGGGCAGCAAGATCGTGCGTTGGCCAGCGTTGGAACTGCCGATGATGCAGAGGGTCTCCCCAGCTGCCAGGCTGACAGTAGCTGACAAATAGAATATGCCAGGGCCCAGCCTGTAGCTTTGCCCAGGGGTAAAGGTCAGCGGCGTGCAAGGATTCGTAACGCTGATGGTAGTGCTGCCTGGACATGCAGTACTTGTGAAAGTAGTGGCGAGCTGCTGTCCAGCAGGCAGCCTGCAGAACAGCAGCTGCTGCAGCAGAAGTGCTGCCAGCAGGCAGGCATGATGACGGTGCTGATACGCTCTCATCACGTTTCAAGCAGCTTTACGGCCGCTCGATGTTCTGCACGCCGCGGACTCTAGCTCAGATTGCCCGTTGCCGAAGTACGGTCTGAACATGAATTCACAGAAGCAGCAGCAGCACTGTTGATAGCAAGGGTAGTGCGTCGTAGCAAAGAACCTACACGGTGAGTTTCTTGTAGTATGTCGCAGCAATACCACTTGTCATGCACAGGAAAGACAGCAGACTAGGGCGTATCAGCCCGACTTTCCGTAAGCCCCGTCCATGCGGGCTCACTGCGAGCACTTGCAAATGGGCAGCACACAGCGTCGTAGGCGCGTTTTGAATACCAAAAAAAGCTGTAAAACAGATCTCCATGGCTCGATGTATTGCGGCAGCAACTCTACTGCTGGGCAGAGTCTGCAGCTGTCCCCGCCTACGGGCTGGTGTCGCTTTTATATGCGTTCATCGATCAAGTTGCGACGAAATGCTAAGGTTGCTGCACACTGCTCGCCTCTTCACATGTCACGAAACTTAACTGTTCTGCAAGAGATGAAAGGAGTAATCTCTGCAGTCCTGATGTCACATCAGCAGTATTGGAGGTGCCTGACAGTGACTCCGTTGTGCTGCTGATGTTCTTCACCCTAGCAGGTACGTCCCCGGTTCTCTGTGGTATGCTGCAGCAACACCCTTTGCCATGCACAGGAAAGACAGCACGACCCGTTCGAATGACAAAAAGGCCAACACAGAGCCCTGCTCGCGAATCGGCAGCGAAGCCCCCTCACATGTGGTGTACACCACATGTGAGGGGGCTTCGCTGCCGAGCAGGGCTCTGTGTTGGTGCGTTGGCCAACGCAAGTTACCAGCAGCCTCCACCGACGCGCCCCTGCGCAAATCATGACAAGTTGGACGAGGCTCACTTACAGCTCTTTACAGACGCATGATCAAGGGCCCGACCACGCCGATTGTTGCCGTCAACCTACCGAGGGGATGCAGCCACCATGTGCATACCGTATGCTGAGTCAGCTGTTGTTGCTGCGTCTGCTGCTTAGGAGCGGTGCTGCTGCTGCTGCTGCTGCTGCTGCGTGCCGACGCTGCTGCCGCATTAGATCAGACTTCAGACTAATTTAAACAGAACACAGGCTGACCAATCATCAGCATGATGCTCGGGACACGTGATGTTGTATATTGAAACCATCTGAGATGTGCACCAGCTGCTGCTGCCCGGTGTGATGAAGGATTGCAGGACACCAAATTGCCAATATCATGCAACAGATGCAGACTCACATGTCTAAACTGGGCCCTCGCCACCATGGCTGAACATGCTGGAAACAAAAAGCAGCGCAAAACCAGCCGAGACTGCGCAGGTGAAGAAATTAGCAATGCTTTATGCTGAGGACGCAGCAATGTACGTGCAGCTGGCATGCACATGATGAACCGTAATTTGATGATGATGATGATGATGATGATGATGATGATGATGATGATGATGATGATGATGATGATGATGATGATGATGATGATGATGATGAACCGTGTTAACAAACAGCCATAAGCATGTGTGTCAAGCAAGTGCAACAGGCTGCACCCACGAGCTCTGGGAGCGCAAGTGCAACAGCGCTGCTGCCGCAGCATCCGATGGCAGCTGCTGCAGCGAGCAATCCCAAATGGACCATCTGTGAGCCGGCTGGTGCACTACCAGTCCATGGCTTTGTGTAGAGCAGAGGATGCCTGTTTACTTCTCTCTGGCAGCAGGTTGCATTTGTGCGAGCTGCCGGCACCACTAGCACACAGCACAGAACAAGTGTAGCAATCGGTTCCCGGCAGCATTTCTTGGCAAGCAGCAAAAGGTGCAAGAAAGCAATCTTACCTTGACAGTTTCAACGCATCGTTTGCTGCGCATGAAGGTTTGTAGAAGACCCTGGTGGCCAATCACTGGTGCTGCTGGACACTATGATGTACCCCTACCATCAGGCTGTAAGCTGCTACAACAACGCTGCCAGCTGCCACGTCACTGTCACAGGTGCATATTGCTATAAACCGACTATAAAAGAAAAGTTTTATAGTTGATTTTGTGGCTGGTTTGTAGTCGCTATATAGCTCGGTCAGATGAGCTACAACTTTATAGATATTGAGACTTATAGCTGTGTATATAGCGGTTACAAAGTGACTACAAATTGACTACAACCTGACTACAAAACGTGGTGCACACACTGTTAAAAGCAGCAGCACTGTAGCAGAAAAGCAAGCAGAGACACACTGTGCAATCCAGCACCCCTTCCCCAGCACAGTACCTGCACCAATCTGTGCAATGCAGCACCCCTTCCCCAGCCGAATACCTGCACCAAACTTTGCAATGCAGCACCCCTTCCCCTGCACAGTACCTGCACCAAACTTTGCAATGCAGCACCCCTTCCCCTGAACAGTACCTGCACCAAACTGTGCCATGCCACGCACACCATCACAACGTTGTGCTGCTATCATCCTGCCTGCCCACTCTTTACCACCGCTCACACATCATGCTGAACCTTAGGAGTCCTGTGCCTGCCTCCTGCACGCACGGGAGCGCCCTCGTCTGGCAGTTCAAACTCAGGCCCTTCCTGCCCACGCTTGCGCTTGGTGCCTGCTGCTGCTGCTGCTGCTGCTGCTGTTGCTGCTGTGGCGGCACTGCCACGCTGCACCTGTCGCTGCTTCTGCTTTTGAGGTGGTGAGTTGCACTCGTCGCTGTCATCTTCTTCTAGTTGCATCTCATCCTCATCCACCTCGGTCTCCCCTGATGGCAGCTCCTCCTCCTCACTCTCCTGCTGCTTCTTCTTCTTCACCTAGCTGGTTTCAGTTGTTCAGCGGCATTGTATTACAATTCAACTTGTCTGCTGGGCATTATATGCACCAGTCGTGACAATCACATCCTTATTGTGTTCCATGTAACATCATGGAACCATGTAACATCATGAGACTGTTTGCAACTGTTGCTGCAGTGCTCTGGCCTAGGCAGCGCTGGCATAGCGTTGCAAATGTGGTGTAGCTGAGTATACTTGTGGCTATATATATAGCCTTGATGCAGCATGAGCAGTATTACATGTACACATCCCTGCAAACAGTAATGACGGCGTGTCAGTGCCATGTCATTGCTCCAACCTGCTGACTGCAATTGACTTGCAAGTAGCGCATACGCACACATGCATGTGACATGTGGTTGGGTACATGTCTTACACTCATCACAAGAACATACCAGCCTGTCTTGGTGGTGGTAATAACCAACACCAGCAGCTTTAGACACGTTGTACGTGCGTATTTGCCCAGTACCAGGCAGCCACAGTGCTGAGCTATAACTTTATAGCTTCTTGGGTTTATAGTTGCTTTATAGTCGTCCAAATGGTGTCGTAGTCAGGTTATAGTCAGTATGTAGCTGTGCTACACCCCGACAGTGCGTCATGGCACCAGGCAAGTCGAAGCTGACTGATAACAGCCAATTTGACGTTCGAGACTCCATTAATGTCGTCAGAATACATTCCGACTGCGTGGTTTGTGTGCTGTATACGGGCGGGAAATTTCGGATGTACCCCAGCACTGCTGCTCTGGCCCGCCGTGCAGCAGGCGCAACACCAGGTACGCGGCAACATGAGCGAAAAGCATCGAAGGGCGCAGCAAGGGTCGCAAGGTACTCGTGCAGACACAGACGATAAAAGTACAGGCGCCACCAGCACTCGACACTGACTGACTAGCTCTCGCACTGCAAAGCTCACGGTAGCTGATGATTGTCACTGTGGCTATTGCGGTGATGACGCTCCTCACTTTGCAATCAGGCCACCACAGTTTGACCTTCTCTCAGAGGTGGGTGCAGGCCCCTTGCTGAATGCCGCACTGCGGCTGGGAGCTGGGAGTCCCAGCTTGGTTGCCAACTTAAGTCGAACAGACCCTTTGTGAAGTGAGGTTGTGTTGTGCTACAGCTCTTCATAAGTATATCAGCAGCCGCCCAATCACGCCATTGGAATGTGGCGTTAACCCAGAGGGCATGCAATTACTCTCAGCAAATGTTGCTGCTGCTGCTGCTGCTGCAGATACTACGCATCACGCCACTAGGCACCGCTGGCGCCACTCGACTATAGCGGGTAACCACAAAACGCTGAGCAACAACTTCAAGCTCAGTACATCATAATGATCTCAACACAGCACCGTGTGACAGGCTGGGCAATCATCAGCAGGATGCGTCTACTAGACGGGTCTTAGTAAGACGCGCAGGCTGCTGCTGCTTCCCAGGTGTAATGAAAGCTGCTGCTCCCCAGGTGTAATGAAAGCTGCAAATTAAAGACCGCCACTGCGCAGGGAAAGAACGTACCAATGCTTGATGCTGAGCCTGCAACAAAGTTCAGCTGGCATACGCATCATGAAAACTTGGGCCATCATAACAAACATGTACAGCCAGAGCAAAGTGTTTGTTCATGCCATGCCACAACTGCCAGTGCAACTTCCTGCAATGCATGCAGAATGTGCTGCCAAACTAGTCTAGCAGATTGCAACAGTGCTGTTGTGTTGCAGGCCCTGGTCCTGGACTGTGCCATCAACAACAATATGCTCAACAGCAGCCATGATACAACTGCGCCGTGGACACAATGCATGCAAGTAATCGGCAACAGGAACATAGACAACGCTCACATGTTGCAACTGCCATGCACGCACACCTGTACAAAACTGAACACGATTTATGCCAGACAGCAACCGCGCAATCAAGCCGCTGCAGCTGCTGCATGCATGTTGTGAACCCAACTTGTTGACGAGTTGAAGGCCTTGTACTTGGCACATACGAGCAGCAGCACACATTCGTTTGCTAACAGATCTCAACTGCACACAGCTCAGCTGCGGCTACAGCTGCAGCTATAGGCAGAAAGGAAATAACACGCTTTCATTGGTGCATGCACACGGCAAACTGACACAAAGTAGGCAGCATCGCCCGCTCCTGCTGCTGCTGCTGCCAAACAAAGGGGACCCTGCAACGGCTGCGACAGATGACAATGCATGACAATTCGATACTAGATAGTTGGGAATGTCGCTGCTGCTGCTGCTGCTGCAGCACTTTGCTGGCACTCCATCAGCGTTGCTTGCTGGCCAGGACGTTACCCAGCTGTCCGTGGTGCTGTGACATCCAGCAGCCATGACTGCTGCTGCTGCTGCTGCGGCAGCAATCAGCTAACGCCCCCCTTCAGCGCACCATGGTGGCGAGCGCAGAAGCTTTGCCTGCCACTCCCCGCACCAGCAGCACTAGCCCCTGCATCACACCCCCTGCTTCTGGCGGCAGGACTGCTGCTGCTGCTGGATTGATGGTGCCGTAACACCCAGCAGCTATGACTGCTGCTGCTGATGATGATGATGATGCGGCGGCTGAGGTCATCAGCCAGCCTTATCAGCGCACCATTGTGGCAATGGCAAAAGCTCAACCTGCCACTCCCTCACCAGCAGCACCAGCCCCTGCATCACACTGTGTGCTTCTGGCGGCAGTGCTGCTGTAACTGCTGCTGCTGCTGCTGCTGCGGCGGCGGCGGCTGAGGTCACCCGCCAGCCTCATCAGCGCACCATGGTGGCGAGTGCAGAAGCCCCGCCTGCCACCCCACGGACCAGCAGCACCAGCCCCTGCATCACGCCACGTGCTTCTGGAGGCAGTGCCTCCCAGCACTCCTCCATGTACCTGCATGTTGAAAATGCACAGTGTGATTGATGTGTAATGCAAGATGCGTGCAAAAGATGTACTACTGCATGGTTTCAGAACATACGTGGGGGGCAGTGTCTCCCAGCACTCCTCCATGTACCTGCATGTCAAAAGTGCGCAGCAAAATCGATGTGGCCTGATCCGTAATGCAAGATGACCGCAAATGTTGTGACTGCATGGTTTCAGCACATACGTGGGCGGCAGTGCTGCCCAGCACTCCTCCATGTACCTGCAAACGTAGAATCTAGCATAGAATGTCAAACCTGCATAGAGTCCGCATGAAATCTGCATAGAATAGAATCTACGATCTGTTTAGATTCTGGCGGCAGTGCCTCCCAGCACTCTCCATGTACCTGCATGTTGAAAGCGCGCCACATGATTGATGTAAGAAGAAGATGCAACTACATGGTGTCAGCACACACGTGGGCACCGCTCAGACGTTGCATGCCAGCAGTGCATGATGCTACGCAACAGTCAGCTAATGAGAGCCGCAACGGTTTCCACATCAGAACATGAGGGCGCTGGGTCACAGTGCTGCCAAGCTGCTGATGCAGCCTCGCAAAAGCACAACAGCAGCAGATACTGCAGCATGAGATTTCGATTCCAGCACACCAACCCACCAAGCATTAATGCTACAATATTGCACCAAGCAACCCACCTGAAAGCGCGCACAGCCTTGAAGCTGGCGTCTGCCGGGCACACGCGCATCATCAGCTCACTATTCACCCACACTGGCTCTACCTGGCCAGTCACCAGACACTACGCCTGTGTACCGACAACTTACGGCCACGTAGCGTGCAGATGGTGCTGGAACACGAAGTGAATCATGCTGTCCAGAGCATCACGAAACAGACAGCCAACCCACCTGAACGCGCGCACAGCCTTGAAACTGGCGTCCGCAGGGCACACCCGCATCACCAGCTCACTATTCACCCACACTGGCTCCACCTGGCCAAACCCTCTTGAGCCCTGAGCCCCAGCAGCAGCAGCAGCAGCACTGCTGCCAGATTGGAAGCTGCTCACAGCACTGTAGAAGCTGGCAACGCTTCGGTTCGTTGGGCTGTGGTTGCCGTTTCCAGTACCGCTGACGCTGCTAAACCCTGCGGCACAGCTGGGGCTGTTACCGAGCACGCTGAACCCTGGTGCTGCTGGGACAGACTGCTGCTGCTGCTGCTCGGGGACTAGGCACATGGAGAGGCACACACTGAGGTTGAGCGGCACTGCGCCTTCCTTGCCCCACAGCTTCTTGGGTGTCACTGCGCTGACAAGTTTGCTGCGGCTTGCGGCAGGATCCCACACGGCACTGACCATCAGCCGAGAACGCGACCTGTACACATAACACCACAGACACACAGACAGGAAGACATGCGTTTGCAGGCAGAATAGCAACCACAGCATCAGTATGCACATGTGCGTACTGTCTGACTTGCAGCGAGTAAGAGGGGCTGATTGAAGACTTTACACCTCGCCTGCATGTTGGCCCCAGCTGCAGGCTCTGCTTGGTCTTGTCTGGTGCCTCCATCAAATGTGCATGCTACACGTCACACATCACATCTTCGACACAGTAGCCTTGCAGCTGCTACTTGGCTTGCCAAAACACCAGCACCATGCTGCTAAACTCAACTTCAGCCCTCCAACATCCTGCGAATCATGACGACAAATGCGGGTTCCGCAAAAGCGCACCTGCATGTCGGCCCCAGCTGCAGGCTCTGCTTTGTTTTGTCTGGTGCCTCCAGCATCAAGCTCTCAATGGCAGTCTGATCAGGCAGCTGCTGCCCTTTGGCATGCATCACTGTCAGCTCCACAAGGTACTGCGAGCCTTGTCGCAGTAGAAAGACGGGGTTGCCAGCGCCGTCGTCTGCCAGTGGTGCTGCAATCTTGTCCACCTGGGTGATCACAGCAGCAGCAGCAAATGCACGTGGGGACGAAGCGTTTATAAACAAGGCAAGCGATGCCAACAGTGCCGTGCCGCAAACAACCCTGGGTATTGCATAACTCTGAAAGCGCAACAGGCAGATGGCCAGGAGCTGCAGGCCTTGGCCATCTCATCCTGCAGCAGGAAGACGGACCTTACATCGCAGTCGTCTGCGAGAGGTGCAGCAATCAGCAGCTGAGGGGCAACGTGGCCCCTTAGCTGCTGGATCTTGTCCACCTGGGTGATGACAGCAGAGAAATAACAGGTGGGGACGACATTTGGAGAAGTGTGTCCGCGAAGTCTCTCAGTTGCTTCAGCGTGTGACTCTCAGTTGAAAGGATTGAACGTCTAGTTATAGCAGCAGCTACGGCAGCAGGCTTGCGATGCTTGTACAAGTGACTCACCAAACCCAGTGCGCCCGCCTGCCCGATGCTCAGCCCAGCCGTAAGCACCTGCCCCCCAGGGCCCTCAGTTGGGTAGCCCTTCGCCCCTGCTGCTGCTGCTCCTGGGATGCGCTCCTCCAGCGGGTGGCGTTTGGCAGCTGCTGCCGCAGTGGGGTTTTGTGGCCGCAGCTCTTGAAGGTTTACTGAGAGGATGAGGCTGTTGACTGTCATCTCCTTCAGAATGTTCTGTACATGCAGAATTGGCATTGAAACATGATGTGTAAAGGAGTGAGAAGGCAGCAGTCACGACACCTATATGCGCATCATGTGACCATTTGGCAGCTTGTTACTAGCAGCATCTCCCGGGTGTGATGTTTGCAATATGAAAGGATGAGGCTGTTGACTGTCATCTCCTTCAGGATTTTCTGCAAGGCAAGCAGTGTGTGAACACACAACGCGTAGCTCATCCATTCATTCAGTGGTTCATTCAGTCATTCATTCAAAAACTCAGAATGTTCTGCCGACAACTCAGCTCTCGCCAATGAAGTCCCCCAGGTGCTCCAGCTGGTGATGCTTACCGTCCCATGATGCAGTCTAATGCGGGGAGCTCACAATAACACAGTTCTCAACATTGCTCTTCCCCCAAACCCCAACAGAGGGAAACACTAGCCTTGGACGCTTTCAGGTCACACTCAAAAACCAGGCTCACCAGGACGACAGCCTTGCTGTCTTCAACGGTGCCCCCAAGGTGCTCCAGCTTGCGCTGCATGCCGCTGCATGATGCGAACCTAGTATGCCAAGCTCACAGCAGCAGAGCCCCTACCCACCCACCCCTCCCCCCACACAGGACGATATAGTGACCCAGCTCTGGAAGTTTGAAGGGCAAACTCGAAAAACCAAAGCTGCTGCTCACCAGGCCAACAGCCTTGCTGTCTTCACCAGTGTCCCCAAGGTGCTCCAGCTTGCGCTGCATGCCGCTGCATGATGCAATCTATGCACCAACCTCCCAGCAACACGGCACCTGACCACACCCCCGCCAGAAACCAGAATCAGTCGACCAGGTCAAGTTCAAATGCCACACATAAAGCTGCTGCTCACCAGGCCGACAGCTTTGCTGTCCTCAACGGTGTCGCCAAGGTGCTCCAGCTTGCGCTGCATGCTGATCATCCTGCGGATGAGGTCGTTGCGCAGGCTGCTGTCCTTCTCAAGCTCTGCAGAAAGTAACAACAATGTAACACATTAGTAACATGTCATAGGTCGTTACACAGGAGTGCGCTGCATGCTGATCATCCTGCGGATGAGGTCGTTGCGCAGGCTGCTGTCCTTCTCAAGCTCTGCAGAAAGTAACAACAATGTAACACATTAGTAACATGTCATAGGTCGTTACACAGGAGTGCGCTGCATGCTGATCATCCTGCGGATGAGGTCGTTGCGCAGGCTGCTGTCCTTCTCAAGCTCTGCAGAAAGAAACAACATTGTAACACGTAAGTAACATGTCATAAGTCGTTGCGACACAGGGGCGCACTGCACGCTGCGAGCAGTCTTTGCCTGCAGGTCAGGTCACCGCGCAGCTTTGGAACAGAGTTGAAAAGGGCAGCAAGCGCATTGCGCCACGCGTTGATGATGGAAATGTGCGTGGTGTGTTGCTGCGTACCGTCTGTTCACATTCTGCAGATTGAGAGGGCTGTGCGAGATGCCCTCTGCCTATGAGCTCCGCACCAATCAGCAGTGCCATGACATTGTGCGTACCCAGCAATGTTTCGCTGCCCCACTGGCAATGCCTGCATGCTGCACCCGAGCAGCAGCTGTGCGTAACCATGCATCACAGATTTGCCTGAGGGCATAACGGCGGTCAGAGCCAGCTGTGAACTATGCTGCCCAGCCTGCTGCACTGCGTGCGGGGGCGGTGACGGCGCTGAACACACAGCACAGCCATCAGCAGCTGATCACCACAGGATACTTTGAAAAGAAGTAACAGATCCTTCTACCACAGTATTGTGGCAGTAGTGCCACTTCATATTAGGGGTGGTATACAACCCGATGGATTACTCACCAGCCTGCTGCACTGCCTGCAGGGGGGAACGTCGGTGATGGTGGTGACAGCACTGAACACACAGCACAGCCAGCAGCAGCAGCTGGTGCCCACACAAGACCTCAAAAATGAGGCACAGATCCTGCTCCCACAGTGCTACCAAGACCTCAAAAATGAGGCACAGATCCTGCTCCCACAGTGCTACCAAGACCTCAAAAATGAGGCATAGATCCTGCTCCCACAGTGCTACCAAGACCTCAAAAATGAGGCACAGATCCTGCTCCCACAGTGCTCCTGTGGCACTAGTGCCACTACCTGCTATAACCCAATGAAGCACTCACCAGCCTGCTGCACCGCATGCAGGGGCACATTGGTGGTGGTGGCAGTCACGGCGCTGAACATGCGCGATGACGCCAGCCGTTCCGCTGTCAGCCGCTGCATGGGATTGCGCTGCAGCAGCGCCGACACCTGTGACAACATGGCAACACACAGAACACACAAGCAGCACAGGTGCAGACATGATCAAATTGTCAGGTGCTTATCCATGCAGTCAGTTGTAAGACACCCGCGCAGGCATGCAAGTGTCATACAAAAGATCCAGCACTGGGAGCACACCGCCACCAGCACTGAACATGCGTGATGACGCCAGCCGCTCAGCTGTCAGGCGCTGCATGGGGTTACGCTTCCACAGCGCCGACACCTGTGGCAACATAAAGAGCACAGGTGCAGACAGGATGGAAAATGTCAGGTAATTTGTCAGGCAGCCACTTGCACGTATGAGATTGAGCAAAAGGGGTGCAGCACCACCAGCACTGGAACATGCGGTTATGACGCCAGCCGCTCCGCAGTGAGCCGCTGCATGGGATTACGCTTCAACAACGCCGACACCTGTGGCAACATGGCACCACACAGAACAAACAAGCAGCACAGGTGCAGACATGTTGAAAATGTCAGGCGCTTATTCACGCGGCCATTTGCCAGACAGCCGCACAGGCATGCACTTCATTGTACATGAGATGAGCACTGGGGGCACACTGCCAACAGCGCTGAACATGTGTGATGACGCCAGCCGCTCATGTTCAAAACATGAGCAGTTGCGCCACTCCGCTGTCAGCCGCTGCATGGGTTTACATTTCAGCAGCGCCGACACCTGTGGCAACACACAGAGCACAGGTGCGTACAGGCAAAAATTTCAGGCGCTTATCCACGGGACCATTTGCAACGTACATTTTACAACTGAACACCCACCTTCTTCATGTACGCCTTTTTCTCCTGGCACCGCTTGCCCCATGATGTCAATCAGCTCAGACGGCAGTGGCTGCAGGCCCAACAGTATACATACCATGGCCAGCCAGCACATTAACATATCACATATGCTGTTTCCACGGTCACATATGCAACCCACCTTCTTCATGTATGCCTTCTCCCCCGGAGCTGCTTGCCCCACGATGTCAACCAGCTCAGACGGCAGCGGCTGCAGGCTCAACAGCAGTGCCACCGGCAATACCTAATATTTACCACATATGCAACCCACCTTCTTCATGTATGCCTTCTCCCCCGGCGCTGCTTGCCCCATGATGTCAACCAGCTCAGAAGGCAGCGGCTGCAGGCCCAGCAGTGCGCGCCAGATGTCCTCGTTCGTCCAGCTGGCAGGGTAGAACGGCTGGCCTGCGATCAAGCAAGCAGCAGCAGCAGCAACAACGGCTGTTCAATGGCTATGCAATCGCGTGATGACCCGACTTTCCCCGGCAGAACAGGCACGCCATGCACCCAGAACAAGCAGCAGAAGCAGCAGCAGCAGACATCAGGTGCTACGGGCAGTGTCAGGATGCCCCTGCCAGATGTCAGTGCTAGTCCAGCGTGCTGGGTACAAGGACCAAAGCAGCAGCAGCAGCAGCAACTCCAGCCCCACGGGTACCGTGCCAGCCCCTCGGGACTGGCAGGGATGGTAGGGTGCGTGGAACTTACGCGGGTGTCAAGTGCAAACACACCACGCGAAGCTCATTCCTTCATTCCTTCATTCATTTAGCAACACCAATAGTTTGAGACACCAGGTGTCCGAGGTTCTACGGCAAATAACCGATCTCAGCCGCACCTGTAGCAAGCTGGTAAGCGATTACTCCCACAGCCCACATGTCCGCTGCCCCGCAGGCCACCATGGCCCTGTCACCACGAGCCACTGCTTCCGCCACCTCCGGTGCGCAGTACTCCAGCGAGAACACCTGCATTGCAAAATTGACCAGCAGCAGCGTGTTAGTAGTTGCTATGCTTGCATAGCAGCACAATGCAGCAAATCATGTATACTGTCAATTCCTATGCCACCTCCGGTGCACAGTACTCCAGCGAGAACACCTGCATTGACACAGTGACCGGCAGTAGCAGCAGCAACGGCAGCAACAACATCATCATCATCATCAGCAACATCAGCAGCAGCAGCAGCTTGTCGGTGAGTTGCTATGCTTACGCAGCAGCGCAATGCAGCAGACCAGGTATGCTAGTGCCTCTGCCACCTCGGGTGCGCAGTACTCCAGCGAGAACACCTGCAGTGACACAGGGACCGGCAGCAGCAGCATACAAGTGAGCTTGCGATGCTTACGTAGAAGCGCAATGCAGCACACCATGCATGCGTGCAACGTGGGGAGTCGCTATCCCCAACCCCAACTCAACTCCGGCACCACCATGCAATTGGCAGTCACTCAAGTGCTGCTGAGAGTATTCTTCAACGCCAACTCCGTACTGCAGTACCACAACAAGAAAGCCTGCAGCCTGTTCATATCAAACCCTCAATCTCTGTGAGTTCACACACTGAACCCAGCCTCGGGCACCACCATGCGGCTGACGGTCTCTCAAGTGCTGCTGAGAGTCAGCTTTCGCGCCAACTCCTCGCTGCCGTAGTACCACAAGAAGAAAGCCTGCACCCTGTTCATATCCCTGATACTAGTTGGTTTCTATCCACTGAACCCCACCTCGGGCACCACCATGACGTTGGCTGTGACTGTGGTGCTGAAGTCGATCAGCTTCCACATTTCCAGGCCCCTACTAACAGGCGACGAGACGCAATGCTAGCCCCCCTTTTGGAATATCACCCAAGACGCCCACCCCACCTGTCTAATATTCCTTTGCTGTAAAACCCCAAAACATACCTCGGGCACGACCATGACATTTGCTGTGACTGTGGTGCTGAAGTTGATCAGCTTCCACGCCAAGCCCTCACTTCCTCAAAGCACGTCAGTAAGGCCTGCACCCTGCTGTTCATATCAATTCATATCGATTCATATCAAACCATACTACTCTGTGCAGCTGTGCACATCAAACCCTGGCACTTTTTGTTCCTATCCACTGAAACCCACCTCGGGCACCACCATGACGTTGGCTGTGACTGTGGTGCTGAAGTCGATCAGCTTCCAGGCCATGCCCTCACTGCAGAACAGCAGGTGCTTCGGCTGCAGGTCCCTGCAGCAGGCAAATACAACACACACAGGATGAGGGAAGGGGCTGCCAGGTGAATATTGCTGTCTCTTTTTCAGAAAGGGTTCTGCAGATAGCTGCAGCCCCTTACTGCAGAACAGCAGGTGTTTTGGCCACAAGTCTCTGCATGTGCAAATGCAGGCACACAATCATCAGTGTCCCGCCAGCCAACTAAGATGCCTCCTGTGCTGCTGTACAGTCACATAGCTGTTGAGTATGAGCACACCACGCAGCTCATTCATTCATTCATTCATTCATTCATTCATTCATTCATTCATTCATTCATTCATTCATTCATTCATTCATTCATCTATTCATCTATTCATCTATTCATTCAATCATTCATGCATGCAATCATTCATGCATTCATTCATTCAGTCATGCATGCATTCATTCATTCATTCAGTCATTCTTTTGTTCGCACCTGTGCACCAGGTTATGGCTGTGCATGTGGCGCACGTTGAGCACGATCTGGTGGAACATCTGAAGCTGCAGCAGCAGCAGCAGCAGGGTTACCAGCAGCAGCAGCAGCAATTATTGTGGGTGAAGCATATGCCGCGAAGAGCAAGTTCGTAAACGCGTAGTAGCGCATGAAACACCACGGTTGCTGTGCTGTTGCTAGCACAGCTGATTTATAAGGTGCATACCAGCACAAACATCGCCTGACCGACATCAGCTAGATTTGGACACAGTGACGTCACTTGCATTGTTACACGTCGCTGATTTGCTCCCCACATTCCGGAAACATCATTCTGAAATGTCACACGTCACTCATCTGGTCAAAGTAACATACTTTGGTCAAATAACACACCTTGAGGGGCAGGTCTGTTGGCCGCTGCTTCTCCAGCGTATCCAACAGGCTACGCCACACTCCAGGACATCATTTGCAATGTTACACGTCACTCATCTGGTCAAAGTGACATACTTTTGTCACAGTAACATACCTTGAGGGGCAAGACAGTTGGCCGCTGCTTTTCCAGCGTGTCCTGCAGGCTGCGCTCCCCACACTCCAAATACGCCATTTGCAATGTTACACGTCACACATTTGGTCAAAGTAACATACCTTGAGGTGCAGGTCTGTTGGCCGCTGCTTCTCCAGCGTGTCCTGCAGGCTGCACTCCCCACACTCCACAAACGTCACTTGCAATGTTTACACATCACTGAATTGGTCAAAGTAACATGCCTTGGTCAAAGTAACATACCTTGAGGGGCAGGTCTGTTGGCTGCTGATTCTCCGGCGTGTCCTGCAGGCTGCGCTCCCCACGTTCCAGCAACGTCACTTACTATGTCACACGTCACCCCTTTGATAAAAAGTAGCAACAGTAACATACCTTGAGGGGCAGGTCTGTTGGCCGCTGCTTCCCCAGCGTGTCCTGCAGGCTGCGCTCCCCACACTCCAAAAATTCTTATGCAATGTCACACGTCATTCATGTGGTCAAAGTGACATACTTTGGTCAAAGTAACATACCTTGAGGGGCAGGTCTGTTGGCAGCTGCTTCTCCAGCGTGTCCTGCAGGCTTGAACCCCACACTCCAGGACATCATTTGCAATGTTTACATTTCACTCATCTGGTCAAAGTAACAAACCTTAGTCAAAGTAACAAACCTTGGTCAAAGTAACATACCTTGAGGGGCAGGTCTGCTGGCCGCTGCTTTTCCAGCGTGTTCTGCAGGCTGCGCTCCCCACACTCCAAATACGCCATTTGCAATGTTACACGTCACGCATTTGGTCAAAGTAACATACCTTGAGGGGCAGGTCTGTTGGCCGCTGCTTCTCCAGCGTGTCCTGCAGGCTGCGCTCCCCACACTCCACAAACGCCATTTCAAATGTTCACACGTCACTCATCTGGTCAATGCAACATGCCTTGGTCAAAGTAACGTACCTTGAGGGGCAGGTCTGTTGGCCGCTGCTTCTCCAGCGTATCTTGCAGGCTGCGCTCCCCACATTCCAGCACCAAGGCAGATGCGTAGCTGCCATCAGGGGCGTTGAAGGTGCTCTCTAGGAACGGCAGGTGACGCGACGCCATCTGGTAGTAAGCACTTGTCTCTGCAGGCAGCACGCAGCAGCATTGGTTTGATGTGAGGATGAGGGGCCGAAATGGCGTGGCAGGCGGGCCAAGCTTTTTTAGGAGAGTTGAAGGTCCTCTCCAGGAAAGGCAGGTGACGCAAGGCCATCTGGTAGTAGGCATTCGTCTCTGCAGGTAGCATGCAGCAGCAGTTCACAGGCAAAGGAGCACTGGAGTTGAAGAATCAAACAACGGAGCACTAGAACTAAGTACCCAGATGTGCTCCTCATCACAGCAGGCAGACAATTGCGCCCTGCGCAATCTGTGTTCACGCCACCAACAGCATCGTTGGGCGTATTGCAGAACATCACAGAAAAAGCAAGCAGGCAATGCACCTTGCTAGAGCTGTGTTCATGTTCCGCACAAAAAAGCGCCAAGTATGGCCTGGGCATACCCAAGGAGGGCAAATGAAGCAAATTTTGGACACACCTGCTGCATAGCCGGGGCTGCGTGGTGTGTAGAATTTGATGGTGGTGCGCTTCATGGTCACAGCATATCCAGAAAAATGTGAAGATGATGCTACGGCCTGGCAAATGAGCACTGGAGCCGAGTGTGCAGAGGTTCCTCATGGTCAAATTAAGCAGACACTGCGCCCTGCGCAATCTGTGTCAATGCCACCAATGGCATCCTTGGTCGTATCGAAGGAGTTCACAGACGAAAGCAAGTGGACAATGCACCCTGCTCGAGCTGTGTTCACGCTCCGCACAGAGACGCGCCACCAAAGCACAGCTGGGCACACCCAAGCAGATCATAGAACGTTTGTGACATAAGATATCCGGACACACCTGCTGCATAGCCGGGGCTGCGTGGTGTGTAGAACCTGTTGGTGGCGCGCTTCATGGTCACAAAATATCTGAAAAGATTCCAGATCATGCTACGGCCTGGCAAATGAGCACTGGAGCCAACTTTGCAGAGGTGTTCCTCATTGCCAAAGCAAGCAGACAATGCACCCTGCTATAGCCGTATTCACGCCACCACAGCTCAGTTGCGCCTAGCCAAACAGATCACAGCAGAGCCCTTGACACACCTGCTGCGTAGCCGGGGCTGCGTGGTGTGTAAAACTTGATGGTGGCACGCTTCATGTTGTTCTTGTTGTGTGCGAACAGCACAAGCGTGTTGCGGCGCGCAACGGGCGACTGGTGCTCCTCAAAGCAGAAGTTGCTGCAAGGAGAACAGCAGCAGCAGCAGCAGCAGCAGAGCGCAAAGCGCTTCATCAGTTGTTCTTGTTGTGTGCGATCAGCACAAGCGTGTTGCGGCACGCAACAGGCGACTGGTGCTCCTCAAAGCAGAAGTTGCTGCAAGCAGAACAGCAGCAGCAGCAGCAGTCCAAAAGCGATTCTTCAGTTGACATTTGTGCAGGTGTCGGCAGAACACGGGCGACTGGTGCTCCTCAAAGCAGAAGTTGCTGCAAGGAGAACACAGCAGCAGCAGCAGCAGCAGCAGCAGCAGCAGCAGTGCGCAAGCAGTGTGTCAGTTGACACTTGTGCAGGTGCCCCAACACGATGTGTCAGAACACGTGTGACTCGTGCTGAAGATGCCATGCTGCAACAAGATGATGCAAACTGCTGGCCAAGTAACAAGCAATGCAGCATGATTTCCTCAACCTGCTGCCACAGCTACACACCTGGCAGCTGAGTCAACATGCGCCTACAACCAATGCCTCTCATCACGTCATCACAGGTTGCCTTCCCAGCAGGTGCGTCAACATACGCTCCCACAACCCATGCGCTCTCATCAACTCATTGTGTCACAGGGTGCCGAACCAACAGCTGAGTCACGTACACTTCCATACACATTGCGTCCTCATCAACTCACTGTGTCACAGGGTGCCGTCCTGACGCAATGTCTCCAACCACCTGCCGCAGCAGTGGCTGCTTCTCCCCGGGACCGCCAGGTTTCAGCGCTTCAACCGCCCAGGGTCCAAGCCGCGTCACTGATGAATCAGCCTCGGACCCTGACACTGAACCCTGACCCCTGTCACTTTTGTTGTTACTTCTGTCACTGAGCCCTGAACCCCGGCTGAGATCCCGATCTGCCTGACCCTCAGCTGCCCCGTCATCCTCTGCAAAGGTTAGCGACCCAAAACCCTGCGCTGAGTTGCTGTTGGTGCTCAACCCTGCACCGGCTGGGCCAAAACCCTGTCCCTGGCCAGTGGAACTGCCAATTGCTGATGAGCTTTGGGGCATAACAGCGCTGAGCATGGGCAGCGCCAGCAGGCGGCCCCCGGGGCACCCTGCTGCCTGCCAGTTTGACATGAACGCCTGCAGCTTGTCTTCTGACACTGTCGGTACGGTAGTCGACGCCATTGGCACTGCAGCAGCAGCAGCAGCACCACAGAGGTGCAAGCAACAACATTATGCATGTTTTAGCCGGGTCAAGGTTAGCCAGTTTGTCATGAACGCCTGCAGCTTGTCTTCTGACACTGTGGGTGCAGTAGTCTACGCCATTGGCACTGCAGCAGCAGCAGCAGCAGCACAGAGGCGCAAGCAGCGACATCATGCATGTTTTAGCTGGGTCAAGGTCAGCCAGTGTTGCATATGCCACCATCAGCAATGCAGCAGCGGCGGCAGCAGCACAGAGGTGCAAGCAGCAGCATTATGCATGTTTTAGCCGGGTCAAGGTCCAGCCAGTGTGACATGAACGCCTGCAGCTTGTGTTCTGACACTGTGGGTACAGTACTTGCCGCCATTGGCACTGCAGCAGCAGCAGCAGCAGCAGCACAGACGCGCAAGCAGCAACGGTTTTTGGCTGGGTCAACCTCAGCCCGTGTGACATGGCAGCCTGCAGCCTTGCGTGATCCACCATGGGCACCGTTGGCAAGCTGATCAAGATTCAACGAGCCACAGCTGCAGCAGCAGCTGCTGCCTGGCAGCACGCAAAGCACAGGCATTTGTGGCAGTTTACACATGCAGCTCACCACTTGCCGGTCCCACACAAATACGTGCGTGCAAACACCCGAAACAGCATGTGTGTAAGCCAGCCCCATCAGCCTCAGATCATCCTCATAGCCACACACTGCAGACACTTCACAACTGATGGACCCTGGCAGATACCCAAAAATAACACCAAATAACAACCTAGGGTCTTACCTGACTCGTAAGGCTGCAGCAGACCTCCTGACATAGGCGGATAGTAACTGCCATTTGCGCCAGTACCAGCACTGTCATAACTGTCAAAGGGTGCCGCTGCTGGCATCCCTCTATCCTGCTGCTGCCCGCTCTGCTGCTGCCATCCAGCAGCAGCTGCTGGCACTGTGCCGGCAGCTGAACTGCCTTTTTCCAGATCGTAGGGTTCAGAGCCGCTCTTGAACCCTAAACCCTCAGCATCACCCTCTAAACCCTCCTGTACGGCACCATTCAGCTTGTGGCCGTGATGGTGGTGGTGGTGGTGATGACGACGCGAAGTAACGTCACTTGACGCGACGGCATCGTCATCATCGTCATCATCTGATGAGTCATCAATGTTGAGTGCGTTAGGTAACGGCGCAATAACAGTCGGGTATCTGCCACTGCCGACTGCCACCAGTGCACCACCGCTGTGCGCGACACCTAACGCCCCTGACACTGTCCCTGCTGCTCCTGGCATCATTGGTATCCTGATATCCCCTGATACTCCATCTGCACCAGCTGTCACATCCTTCGCATCACCAGCCGCCAAGCGGTTTTGGGTTCTAGCCTCCCTGCCGTCACAAAACCCTAGACCAAAGCAGCCGCCTGAACCCCGGCTAGCAGAACTGCGCCGCCGCTGCCAGCCGCGTTGTTGCTGCATTGCAGCCCTCAAGTGTGGCGATGCATTCTGCATCATCCAAGGATCCACTGCGTTCTGCTGATTATGTTTTCGCCACATAACAAGCCCCAGGCAAGCCAGAGTAATCAGCACACCAAACCCCACTGATATGCCAATGCTCAGGCCAATTCTTGCACCAGCAGACAGCCCTTGCCACCCTGACCCGCTGCTGCTGCTAGCGACAGCAGCAGCAGGGGCGGCACCTCCGGCTGCTGCTGCTGCTGCCACCAGCGAGACCCATGCTGCTGCTGCTGGTGGAGTGTTGAAGGCATCAACGCTGTAAATGGCTGTCTTGCCTGCAGTCTGTCCGGGAAGCAGCACGGTGCTGACGCCATTCAATGTCCATGACCTGCAGCAGCAGCAACAAATGCATTCGAAGATGCGCAAGAAACCCGTATGCGCGTGGTCTGCCTGTGATGGTATGTCGACACTATCCGAAGGCTATGGCCAAGATCTACTGCGCACTCACACCTGTCCTTTGATGACGATTGCACACACCTGCAAACAGCAACAGCACCAGACACAGCATTCTCAGCATGCTAATCGCCGCACCCATACATGTAAGACTCACCCTGTTGCTGCATCCTTCTGGACGGTGATCTTCTCACCCCCAACCGTTGTGAACTCCTGCCCCTCCTCAAACTTCACGGTCCCCGCCACCACCTGGTTGCTCATCAGAGGCCAGAACTGCTGCAGCTTTCCTGACATGGCATCCAGCAGCTGCTGCCTGCTGGCTGTGCTGTTGGTGGCGCGCAGCAACTTGTCAAGTGCCTGCAATCAAAAAGCAGCAGGAAATCAGCACACAAAAGATGGAGTTTGTGACATCGCAGGTTGAATGTTTCAGATCATAAGACACGCCAGCTGGCGGCACTGATGTGGCTTGCTGTTAGAAACCTAAATGGCTTGTACGCAGCAAGTTATGTGCTAAACCAGGACTCTTGCTTGCTGCTGCTGCTGTTGCTGCCACAAAGTATCCTGGCGGTGCTGCTGCTGCTGCTGCCACCAGATAGGTTATCTGCTGCTGGTGCTGCGCCTGTCTCAGAAGGCCAACTCACGTCATCGCTTGGCAGGAAGATAGTGCCCACCCAGTTTGAGCTCATGATGTTGTCGTTGTACCACGCAGGGTTGTTGGCCTAGCAGCAGCAGCAGCAGCGCAGCAGCAGCAGAGCTACAGTGACAACCTGGCAACAGCAGCGTGCAGAGTCGGGTTCACAAGTGCTGCAGACAGAGTCGCATGCCAGCTCCCCGGCATCAACACTTTTGCCCCTGCTCTTTTGCCACACTGCATGCAGTGCAATCCACAAACTTGCAAAGACACAAGTTTAACAACTCAAAAAACGCGGATGGCCTGGCATCATCCTTACAAAGCAAGCACCACACGCTTACGCGAAGAGCAGCGGGCAGTGCCCTGCAGCAATAGGCTGCTGCTGACACCTTGTGCTGTTTGCCGGTCTGTGCGGGCAGCTACATACCGTGGCTGTGTCAGTGATATCCCCTATGAGCCTCCCGTTGGCTCCTGACTGGGGTTCCCACTCCCGTTTGAGTGGAGCATATATTGTAATCTAATATAATGATAATAATCAATCAATGTAATATAATGTAATGATTACCTTTTCAAGCAGGGTGCTTGTGCTTGCCAGCAGCTTCCCAACGCCGCCCATACCCAGCATTGCCAGGAACGGCGTAATGTTGCTGCTGCTGCTGCTGTTGGGTGGTGCTGGTGCTGCTGCTGCTGCTGGTGCTGCTGCTGCTGCTGGGATGGCTAACTCGCTCCATACTCCTGAGAACATAATGCGATCACGCGCAGCAGAGCGGGCAGGGCAGCAATTTGCATGAGGCTTGGATTTGGCAGTGCTGCAGCGTGATGAGTTCAACAGAGGACCGTGTACTGCATAACTTCACATGCAGTGTCAGTTCTTGCACACGAGTCTGTTGCACAAGCAATGGACACAGCCAGAGGTATCGGGTAGCTGCTGCTGCTATGCATGCTTGGCTTTCCCGTACCCAAGTTGCAAGTTGGGTCACCCAACCGCTGGGGAAGCCACACAAACAGCAGCAGATTCGCAGGAGCCCACGCATGCACCAAACATGAGTTTTATTACTATCAGATCATTGCACTGGTGCTTGGAAAGCCACACTTGTGTTGTATGTGGCCCGGTGTGGCATGTCCCACATCTCAAACAGGTCAAGCTGCTGCTGTTGGATCACATAGTGCTGCCGCATCTAAAGCCAGATCTACCCCAGAAGAAACACAAGGCAATAATATCAGTGCCTACCTGCGAACGCCAGGCTTAACAGCAGAACCAGCACACTGAGAGGTCTCCCTCTCTGCATCCTGGTGCCAGTGCTGCCTCTGCTTGTGCTGCTGCGTTTGCTCCCCATGGCGTGGTATGATGCCCCTGCAACAGCAGATTGGCAGTCTGAAATGTGACAAAGAGTTCGTTTGACGCGACAGCACAGCATTTAGCGTGTCACCGGTTGGAGAGCATGTGTCGGTGTCAAGTGCAGCAGACAGACAGGCACCGACCCTGCTAAGCTACAGCGCACTCGTGCTGGATGCTGATATTACCGTACCTGGAATCGATGGACACGTCGCGGTCACCTTAAGTCTACCAGGTGATAGCAGTGCTGCTTGGCGATGATGCAGGCCCGAAGCTCATGCTCAGCTCGCTGTTTCGGTGTGCAACGATTCTAAATGAAATCTCGGAAGCGACCTAGATGTAGTTCCTGGTACTAGTGCTTATACATGGCAAGACTTCACACATGCGTGGCTTTTTTCTCACTGCACCCTCTAGAGGCGAGTGATATAGTTCGTACGCACTCGAGTATGTTGTAAGATGTCACCACGCGTTGAATAAACGTGAACTAGATGGACGTGCGCATCGCCTGCTCGCATACACCTTCTGACCAGCACGTGTGACAAGCGTCATTCGGTAAAAGCGCCGATCCAGCCAAATCATTTGATGCGTGACCGTTCAGCCCTGAGACATCACATCTGTGGACCAGGCGCAACAACACCCTGGGCCCAAAACACGTGTCACAGGAAGGTCACTGGCCACCCCCTGCCCTGCTAATCAAAGAATGGAGCTTCCATCACGGAAGCAAGGTTGCGGCTATCTCCGACACGCAGAAACGGTCACAGAGAGCACACCGTAGGATGTGACAAGATTTAAGCCAGGCATCTGCACTCGCGTGCACAGTGCCATTGGCTCTGCAGCAGCAACTCAGCGATTGACTGCTGAATCCAGCGTCATGACCCCAATCATTCACATCCACACATCTTAACATCATACAAGTGCTTGTGAAACCAGAGCCATAGCCATGAGACGAAAAAGTTGCATAACCTTCACCACGGCACCGTTGCTGCAAACAACACAGACGGACATGTGGAAGTGTTTGCAGCAACAACACAGACTTCCACATGTCCGTCGCAACACCATCCACAGGCAACCGAAGTGGCTGCCCACCAAACTGCGGGCAACAACCACTTGTACACACTGCACTGCATCAAGTGTACAATATGCGCCTGCTGCTCGCAGAGTATGGCAGCCGCTGCTGGTCATGGATCTGCCTTGAGCACCTCATCCAGCTGCAGCTGCTGCTGCCCTTGCGCAAAACCAGGGTTGCCCTGTCGGCGGTTGGTACACTCAGCACTTGACGATATCTGTCCGGCAGCTGACAGCTGCTGCAGGCCCCCAAAGGTTCCACTGGCAGCACAGCTGACAGCTGCTTCAGGCCCCCAGTGGTCCAGCACAGCTGATCATAAATCTGCCTTGAGCGCCTGATCCAGCTGCAGCTGCTGCTGCCAGCGCACAAAACAAGGGTTGTCCTGTCAGAGGCTGGCACAATCAGCAGTTGACGACTCAGTGCACCCTCACAGCTGTTTGCTGGCCAGCCGCTGAACTTGCAGCTGACCAGCAGCGCCACCAACTTCGCGAGCCTTGCCGGCAACAGCACTGGCTGGCGGCTGGGGGTGGTTCGCCCTGACAACAGCACCGCTGATCTGGGCCTGATGGCTGACTGGGAAGTGGCATCTGAGAATGTGTACAGGTGGAACAAGACACTGCCTGACGATATGTGTCCGGCAGCTGACAGCTACTTGAGACCCCTAGTGGCCACAGCACAGCTCATAGCTGCTTCAAGTTCCCAGTGGCCCAGCACCTGCAGTGCTCCAGCTGCTGCTGCCCGCGCAAAACAAGCCATAGGGTCGTCCTGTCGGAGGCACAATCAGCAGTTGAAGGCAAAAAAAGGGCTTCAGGCCCCCAGTGGCCCCAGCACCAGCGCCTGCAGCAGCAACAGCAGTGGCAGCATGGGTGGCAGCAGCAGACACATGGGGCAGATTCAGGAGAGTCCACAAAAGCCCTGCATAACCAATGTGCCAGTAAACTGTTAGTTGAAGCAGTCGAGCAACCCGCTGCACTGCTGAGTGTCAAGCGGCGGTTATTTTAGTTTCCTGCTGGGGTGCTGCCAGCAGCATGAGTGGGTAGCGCTTCACAGCCAGGTCCACTGCTCTCCCACCTAGTGCCCGTTGCTTTGCATTGCTGGTACACAGCAGTGCTCTAGCAAGGAAGAAAGCAGAGACAGTCGACCCTTGCATGCAAGCCTGTGCAATGCTAGTACACTAGTAACACGCGATGGTCATTCCAGTCCTCACCTGCTGAGGTGCTGCCAGCAGCATCAGAGGGTAGCGCTTCACAGCCAGGTCCACTGCCTCATCAAACAGCTCACACTTGATGACCTGGCGCCAGCAGCAGCAGCAGCAGCGGCGCCAGCACCGGCAGCACCAGCAGCAGAAGCAGTGGCGATCATTCATGGGTGCACCATGCAAGATGGCCCTGAGGACCTGGCAGAGCACAGAGGCACGTGAACAGCAGCAGCACCACCTCGCATGCACGCAAGCAAACACGCAGAGGTTTTGTGACGCAACAGTCCTGGGGTTGCTAACGTTGCCCTCTTGCTGAAAAACCCGTGTAGTAGAAAGGGTTCTGTTTCAGACAGAAGGTGCATGTCGACAGTCCATGCCGATTTCAATCGCTGATCACACAGAAAGCCGCTGCGTCTTAAGAATCCATAAAGTTCGCACCAGACACCAAGCTGCGCACCTGTTCGACTTCGTAGAAGGGGTTCTTCATCACAAAGTCGCTGTACAGCTCGTATATCCTGCAAATGCAGCAATAGCAGCAGCAGCAATAGCGACTATTTGCAGTTCTACTGTGTACTTCAGCCATATTCAGCAACAAGGTATGTACACTGCTGCTAGAACTACCGCTACCTTTCAGTCCTGCTGCTCCAGTAGCGCCGTCACTTGTGAGAACTGCAGCATGCAGGCAATGAATGCTGCTTCTGATGTGGCGTGGTCATATATGTACAGCAGCAGCGCTGGGCATAGACCTATGCTAACGGCCTGACCAATAGAGCTGTCACTTGAGGACAAAGCATTCAAGATGCAGTTGCGGCTGCTGCTGCTGCTGTTGCAGCGGGCTGATTCAGCATGTGGTAGCCTACATGCAAGCTGCTCACCTGCCTAGTAGCGCTGTCACTTGTGGGCACTGCAGCTCCACCATGAGCAAGAACTTGGTGCCAGTGGGGGCCTGCGTCATGGAACGAGAGCACATCTCAGCAAGCCTTCACACTGTGATCTACAGAAGCAGAAACGTGCGTGCTTGCGGTTGCGGAGTAGCAGCATCAAGAGCAATGCAGTAGGTGGTTGCTTCAGGCTCCAACATGAGCCGAAACTTGGTGCCAGTGGGAGCCTGCGGCATGCAATGAAAACGCGTCAGCTGATTAGCCCCACACTCTGCTCCACAAGGTGCAAAGCGTGTGTTCTTGCAGTTGCGGAGTAGCGGCATCAGCATTGCAGCAGCCATGGAGCTGGGGAAGTGAGGTGGGGGTGGTTGCTTTTGGCTGGGCTGCACTATGGGCAGGAACTTCGTGACAGTGGGTGCTGCCAGCACGCAAGGAAGACACAGTGCACTGTTCTGGCGCCAACAGTCGAACAACGACTGCGCCTGCACAAACCGCTACGATCAAAGGCAGCAGCACAATAATTTAAGCAGCACGGTTGCAACATTGCCTAAAGCTGCACAGCAGGCAACTCCACACAGCCGATGCTCAAGCAAGAACACAGATCACTGCTGATCCGATCAACAAACCCCCAAGTAAAGAAGCCGACCCAGGGTAGATATCACCTGTAAGCAGTACAGGTCGAAGCTCTCCGCCTGCATCAGCTCAATGCCGCCACAGTTGCAACGTTGCCCACAGCTGCACAGCAGGCAACTTTAGACAGCAGATGCTCAATCAAACTCACATAACCACTGCTGATCTATAAAACAAACTCGGCAAACAAAAGTCACCCCAGGAGAACGGTCACCTGTCAGCAGTGCAGGTCAAAGCTCTCAGCCTGCATCAGCTCAATGCCGCCATATTCGGGATCAGTAAACAAGTCACAGGCACAGCTTGGATTGTCACCACCGTTACAGAGCATCACATTCACAGCTGCACCACCTGGCAAGGCCAGACATGCAAAGCAAACCATCGCCACCAGAGCACTGCTGATCAATCTAACATAGCTTCGATCAACAACGCAACCTGAAGGCAACCCCGCTTGTAGGCAGTGCAGGTTGAGGGCTCTGCATGAGCTCCATATTGCCACACAGCTGGGTGCACGGCCCAGAGCACAACAACTGCTGCAACTTGCACCGCAACAAAACAGCAGCAGGCTTGCACTGCCCGCACGGCGCAAAGCACAAGACCAGCTGCAACTTGCACCGCAACAAAACAGCAGCAGGCTTGCACTGCCCGCACGGCGCAAAGCACAAGACCAGCTGCAACTTGTACCACAACAAAACAGCAGCAGGCTTGCAATTCCAGCATGGCGCAAAGCACAAGACCAGCTGGAATTTGCACCACAACAAAACAGCAGCAGGCTTGCACTGTTGTACACTGTCATACAAGCGGCACCAGCAGGCAAGGCTAAGGACAACCAAATGTGTAAGGTAACAAGGTAACGCAGTGCCCACCTGTAAGCAGTGCAGGTCAAAGCTGTAAGCAGTGCAGGTCAAAGCTCTCCGCCTGCATCAGCTCTATGCCACCATATCCGGCATCAGTAGACAAGTCACAGGCACAGCTCTAATGCACACCACAGTTGCAGAGCAGCACATTCACAGCTGCGCCATGGCGCAAAGCACAGGAACAGCTGCAACTTGCACCACAACAAAAAAGCAGCAGGCTTCCACTGTCACTTCAGCCGCACCAGGGTCAAGGCCAGGACAACCAAATGTGGAAGGTAACGAATTAATGCAGTGCCCACCTGTAAGCAGTGCAGGTTGAAGCTCTCCGCCTGCATCTGCTCAATGCCGCCACAGTTGCAACGCTGCCCACCGCTGCACCAGCAGGCAACTCCAGACAGCCGGTGACCAAGCAAGCTCACACAATCACTGCTGATCCAATCAAGAAACTCGGCAAACGAGACTCAACCCAGGAAAGGATCACCTGTAGGCAGTGCAGGTCGAAGCTCTCTGCCTGCATCAGCTCAATGCCGCCACAGCCGGGCGCAGGTGACAGCTGCGAAGCGATGGCGTGCAGCGAGTGCCTGCAAGCAGCAGCAGCAGATGGTAAGCTACAACTGTTGTTTGAGACGGCATCCCTCCGGCACAATATCAAGACTCTGCTGCTGCTGCTGCTGTGCTGACGCTGTATGTGCACATCCGTGCACACACCATATGCTTGGGGTTGCTTGTTTCATGAACATGATGATGCTAGTGGCAGTGAGCAACTCGACATGCAGCTGGCTCACTGCTGCTCAGCATGCTGCCGCTGCTACTGCACAAGTGCTAGCAAGCTTGCTGCTGCTGCATTATGCACAGCCTTCTCACAACAGAATATGTCACACCACGCACGGTACAGCTGCAGCGCACCATGCACAAGCCCAGCTGCAACCTACTAGCCATCTAGTGTTGTTGCTGCTGCTGCTGCTGCTGCTGGTCATGCTGTGTGTTCACATCGTGTGCACGCACCATATGCTTGCAAGCCGCAACGTGTCGTTCAGGTCCAGCTTCGCAGAGGGCTCAAAGTCCTGCAAGCACAGCCACACCAGTTGCAGGACATCAACATCAACAACTTTTATGTATAACACCGAAGACAGGTGCTAGTCTGCTGAACAAGCACAGCAGAGGGCTCAAAGTCCTGCAAGCACAGCCACAACAGTTGCAGGACATCTGTAGCAGGACATCTGTAGCAGGACAACAGTAGCAGGACATCAACATATTTTATAGCACAGCTACATACAGAGGTGCTACAGTCTGCTGAAAAAGCACAGCAGAGGGCTCAAAGTCCTGCAAGCACAGCAAAGCGATTGCAGGACATCAACATACTCCTGCCAACAGCTACATACAGAGGTGCTACAGTCTGCTAAACAGGCACAGCAGAGGGCTCACGACCCTACAGGTACAGCCACAGGTAGGCTAACACTCTCGAGCTCCTGTGTGTAACAGAGTGCGGCTGTACTGCGGCAGAGCATGCACCTCAGGACGCATCTGTATCGTTGCATCAACAGTTTTGCATGCTGTAATGCATTGCTGTATGCTGCACATCAAGTAACCAAATCACTCATCACCTCATGTCACATGAGTTGAGGTACATGCCGTGAAAGTATGAGGTGCTGATCTGCTTTCCCTCTTGCTAGCACGAAAGTGGGCCCAGATCTTCTTTCCCTCGTGCTAGTACAGGTCGTAAAGCTAGATTCGTACGCTAACACAAAATGATGTCACCATTCCTGCAAGCGCTGCTGCTTCTTGCTGGCCTGCTGTCTGCACCTCTTCCAGCATTGCAAAGTTCATGCTGCTGTGCTTCCGGCTTGCCACTGGATGCGGGACTCTTACTAGCATACATGGGCACATGGTCGAACACAGGATATCGTGTGATGCATGACCGCAGACAACAGAGAGCGGCACCCAGTGATTGCCAGTCTGTTGCGTATATGCTGCTGCTGTGCTACACACAACCTCCGCCACCCTGCTTGCCGCTCACCCTGCTGTATATGAGCCCTCCTGACTTGTTGATCACATACAGCGAGTATATGAGCGACATCTGGGGTCTCTGGTTCGTGCTACGCCAGTGCTATCTGGTTGCTACTCATGCAGCTGGGTGATACAGCTCCTGCTGCGCTGCTTGCTGCTGCTGTGTGCATCACAGCCCAGCAGGTAAGCTGTCGCGCATACAGGGTCGCCGAAGGCTCTTGAATACGGAGGTAAGCTGTTTCAGTGCTTTCTGTTCTGCGACCCGTTGCGATCAAGCAGAGTGCCTCACGACAGTACTGCTGTTCCTGTACACTGAAGTCGCTTGAGTTAACCCGCTGGGCTTGCAATGATCACTGTTAGCACCCAGTTTACGTTATGTGTTGTCGACGTCGCTCTCTCAGCCCAGTGCCGGAAGTTGGAGGGGCAGTGCAGAAGTATGAAATGGGGAGGACGACGGGACGCAAATTGAAAATCGAAATGAACCTCACCATGCATCAACAACCGTGCTTACACCTCGTGGTGCGGTTCCAGGCCGCTGCTCTCAGCCCTAGGGTTGAGCAGGCCTGCTGCTCCTGGCGTTGGTGATCACAACCCCAGCTCGGATAAGCTGCTGTGGCCTGGAGAGCAGCAAATGGACTACTGAAAATCTTGGCATTAACCTGCCAAATCGCAGTTGTTTCACCTGTGCTGCAGTCTCATGCTGTGCTTGCAGCACAGCAGCACTGTTCATGCAGTCGATCAGGCTGTGAAGTCCATCCTCAAAGTGACATCTCTGAACATCCTATGATCTAGTGAACCAAAATCCAGCAGCCACTGCGTGGCTGTACTGAACTGAAGTGAATGCCCATGCATGTAAATCAGCATCAGCGCTGCTGCGGGCACCCGCTGCAACTGCCTACCCATACCAGCACCCCAAACAACTTACCATAGTCACCGTCATGATTTTATCCTATCCACAACATCTCTGTCATTGATTAATTGATAGTTAATTAAGTATCTCGCGCCCCACTGGAGCGCAAGGAGAAGGGAGCGCTGCCACTGGCACTGTTGGACACGCAACAGCGCACTTGCGTACAGCGCACGTACTTGCTCTGCAGCACTGATGCGACACAACTTCGCACAACTTCCGAAGCAGGGCATGTTCTGACCGACAAGATGGTCCTTACAACCGGGCAAGTGCTGCATCGGTTTCCCACAGTCAGTGGACTGCAGCAACTGTCAGATCCAGCGCAAGCGTTGAGGTGACTTCTTGCTAGCAGGCAGCACTCTCCAGACTCTGGACATGATGAGTCCTGCGTTCAAGTGCATCAGCAGTGTCAAGGAATGTAGCAAAAAGCGTGCAGGTGTAGCAGCGGTGCACGCACCAGCCACCCACACCAACTGCAGCCCAATTGCAAGCCACTGCACAAACGGCACAAACCAACGCAACACCAGGATACTAGTACCAGCATGTTCACATCAGCACCAGATTCTGTGCATGTAAACATGCATCTTGCATGGCATCATTCAACAGTGTTAACTCAATGTTCCAGCCTCAGCAGCAGCGTTGCCAGAGCTGGCTGACAGCAAGCACGTGTACGTTCATACTGCGTACAGCAACGGGGTGCACCCTGTATCAAAACAAATGTTTAACTGTGTAGCAGCACTACGTTGCCAATGACATTGCAAGCAACTTCATGCTGCCCTTGGCAAGTGCTTGTCGCGCCCACACATTGCCACAACGCGGCGGCAGCGTAAAACGTCAACCAAGCATAAAGGAAGATACACAAGATTCTTACATAACAGCCGCATGCATTGAGTCTGCCAGCACAGCGCACAGAGTCTAGATCAAGAAGAAGCATTCATGCATGCACGTTTGCAGCAGCACAGGCATGCTGCAACTCGCTTGCCTGCTGGTGCCACCATGCAATCAGGGCCATCATCTACCCCGTGGTACACAGAGTAAAGAGGTGCTTGTCTTACTGAGACCGCCTGAGACATCTAGTAGCCTACTACATCGGATGTAGCAGCCACACACAAGCGTGCTGCATCAATTGATCAACTCAGTGCCCTGCACAATCTGGAGCAGCACCAGCACGCTGCCCAATGCACCTGATGCTCAGCACCTGCCAGCAGCCAGTGCACCTGCAAACAGGAAGTGCACCTGAAAGCAGGCCATAACATGACGTAACTAGTCAACGGCAAAGTATCAGAGACACCACAATACTTTGTAACTATTCAAAGATAGGTTATCCATGAATACCAAAATATGCTGTGGCAACTAGTCAACAAAAAAATTATGAACTCCCCAGTATGCTGTGATTAGTCAACGGCGAAGTAGCCGTACACCAAACAGCCATGCACTGCAGCAACTGTGGCATAGCATGTGCATGCATCCGCGGCCACTGCATCAAATCAATATGCCGTGTATACTCCACTATCATAGAAGGCTGATTCAGTAACTCAATGCCACTGCAGTGAGTGTTGCTCATCAAAGCCAGCCACTGTGAACATAGCAGTGCAGCAGCATAAGAACAGCATACAACACAGCAGGTGCCCTTGGCAAAGCTGTGCATGACACATGAACAACATACTTAAGCTTGTGAAGCTTACCGCCATGCGAGTAATCAGTGCAATCCACAGCCGTTTCTGCACAGCTGCAAACTAGAGACTCCCGTATTATCATCAACTCTGCATTCCTGGAGCAGCAGCACAGTGCTTGTGACATGTACCGCGCCATAGCGTTCTATGAAATTGACCAGCCATGCAGTGGACGTACATGTCGCAACGTGCTTTCTGTACAGCCGAGGCAACAATTGGCAACTTTAAACACCAACGCAGCAGTACTGCAACGTTGAAGCAACCAGGTGCCTGCAGTGACCCCATTTGTGGCACTGTCACAGAATCATAGCAGCGCTGGGGATCAGCAGATGCAGCGTAGCTGCGCATGCCACAGCATTGTGGTGCTTCAAGAAACAAGTGCTGCCAGCATGTTCGGAACATCCGTGGAACCGCTGAGCCGCAAGGCTGATCAGGCAGGTGCCGGCGCATGTGACGGAAGCTGAACATCACAAAGTAACAGCTCAGCTGCCAAGCCGAACAGCTGGCAGTTGCTGGCACATGTGACAAAAGCTGAGCATCACAAAGAAACAGTTTGGACTGACCTCAAGACACCAACATCTATGGCCATGACTGCACAGCCACAAACCAAAACTCATCAAGAAGCACTAGACCCAAAGCTCGTACACAAGGACAGCACAGCATTGGCCAGCACATTGTCGCGGTAGCAGCAGCAGTTCTGCAGTACAAGGCAGGTGACTGCTGACAAGTTTTGTGGGCAAGTTTTGCAGCTGTTGCGGATGCACGAAGTACTCAGGATGCACAACCAGCGACGCACTCTGCCACAGCACAAAAACGTATATTTATAGTGAATATAGGAAAATCAGGCAGCACCCTATAGTGCATGCCACGATGTGCAACTCAACACAAAATAGTTTGGTGGAACAGCCATGACTGCACACAGCTGCAACACGAGCAGCATGTCAGCAGCATGTTGGCATTCCTGCTGGGTGCACATAAACGGATTGCACGGCTGCCATCACTCTGTGGCACAAATGAATGCATACAATCTCGGCTACTGTGGCAAGCCAATCCAAGAGAACCTCCGCACACCAATAAGTATAAGGTGCTTTCGAACATATTGTGCCAAACAGCGATGTCTGCTACTTTTGTATACACGCATCATCCCAAGAATCGCCTCGTTTCCCAGAGCCTGCCCTGAACCCAAATAACATAATAACAACAGAACACGGCACGGAGTCGCTCTGCTGCGGTAGCAGTCACTCATGTACCCCATGCATACCAATCTACCACAGTGGTTATTGCATACCACATAAAGGTTATTGCATACCACATAACCTTTACCCATCACCAACTCAAGCACGGTACCTGTTGATCACGTCTCATATATTCAGCCGGTGTTTTTATGTAATAAGGATAGTGTTGGCAACACAGCAGCGGTCACCAATGCAACATGCACGCCAAGGCAGTGAGCACGTGCAGTGACTGTATAGCCAGGCTAGCAGGCAGACAAGCACAGCAGCCCTGTTACGGTCACAGCAACATGTCTCACCACCCAGCTCTTCAGCTGCATTGCATCAGCCATTTTCCTCCTCAGCAACCACAACCACCAGCAGTAACCACTTGCAGAAATCTGCAAGTGCACCATTGATGATGCAGCATATAACAATTGTGGCTTGCAAGCCCTCGATCAGATTTTCCAGGTACCACTGCCAAACATCAAGCCGCCCAGAAGGCAACAAGCCCAATACCACGTTGCACACAAGAAGTGAACGGCATGCCACATATATGCTCCATCATTGCCTGATTATGCCAGACAGAAAGGTTTGGTGACACACACTGCAGTTAGGTTCAAGAGTCGCTGATACTGACAACGTCAACAGCAACGCCACTCAAACGCGTCTGCAAATACCCTTGCTCAGATCATGAGGTATGCCAAACAGGCCGCGCATCTCCAGGCCCTGAGCCATATTCACACTTTCCAGGTGCCTCACTCCATTGTCACACTTTCCAGATGCCTCATCCCACTGTCACCCTTCCCAGAAGAGGCATCGGGACCCATACCCCATAGCTCATCACTTTGTTATGCCACCTGACGCAGCAGACGCCTTATGTATCATGCTATGCTCTGCTGCTGACCGTGCACCGGAAACATGCCAGCAGATGGGCCCACCACTTGACCTAACCACATCGCCTGACATGCACCTGATCAAGACACCCTTATCCATGCGACCCCATACAACCACATTCAAAAGACCTCCTCATAAGTAGGCTACCACAGAAGGACATAACACCCAGAAACAGCACACATGCTGGTCTGGCTTCAGCAGACAGCACCAAACATACTCACACATGCAGCCGGACCACTCGCATCGGCCCAAGAATACCTAGAAACAGCTCGACAGCAATATTTCAACAAGCACCTACTGCCCAGGTGCTGAAGGTGGGGGAGCAACAGGGCTTTCACCACCAGCAACCTGCGGTCAGTTTTTGATGGTTGCATTCCAAATTGCGTTGATTTGGACTGGGCCAAAGTTGCCTGTGCACTTATTTGTGGCTGTGCACGGCTCGTTACAATCTGTGCAGGCTCCGCCCCAGGTGCCAGAACCTGAGGCACAGCAGCAGCAGACACCTGCAGAAACGACGGAAAAACATACGGAAGGCAGGCAGGTTGGTTGCGAAAGCTGCAGCATGTCACATTCTGTGCATATATATGGCACCACACAACTACATGCAAGTGTTTGTTGCCGACGCAGCAGCGCACACCTGTATTGAATTCCCGTCCACGTCAAGGCAAGCAAGGCCTACGTCACGAGCTGTGTTGAACAGCAAGCAAATGGTTTGCTTGCTCAGGTAACCATGCAGCCTATGGTCACCTATCTGTATCATACACAATATGTATATGCTGACGCAGCATGCTTGCAGCAGCTGCAGCGGTGACAAAGCAACTGCATAACTGGCATAAAATTCATGCACGACAAGTGCGAATAATGCTCGCCGTTTGACTTGCAGGGATTGCCTCCCACTGAGCTGCACTGGCCGCCATCAGCTGAACACTATCCTGTCTGACAACGAGAGGGCCAGTTACACGTGGCTCCATTCACGATCTTAGATGGTATGAGCCACCCGATATGAGCACATTGTCAACACGCGGCAGACAAGAGATGAGCACAGAGATGTTTCACAATCTAAGTTTTCTGATGGACGCATAATGTACGGCAAATCTGAGCAATGCTCACCGTTTGACTTGCAGGGATTGCCTCCCACTGAGCTGCACTGGCCACCCGTGGCTGAGCTGCTGGAGCAAGATTTAATGCAGTTGCACTGCAGACCTCCGGCCTTCTTGCAGGCATTGTCGCCGCACGCAAAGCCGCAGTTGTTCTGAAGCTTGTCTTTGCACTCGCCACCGCAGCAGCACTTGTTGGTGCCGCAATCTGCATGATCGCGGCACGGGCGTGCAGAGCAGCACAGAAGCAACACCTCAAGCTGGGTGGCGGTATTTTCCAAGATGGTACACCGAACACAGACATACTTCTAGCCTTTTCTCATACGGAGGTTGCAGATTGAGAGGCAGTTTTGAGGTGCACATGGTGTGTTTACGCTTCACATCCGCATTCGTCAAGGCAGGGGTTTGTGTGGTTATGAGGAAACCTTATGCGCCTTCGCAGCTCATACCAGTCACTGGGGGCAGAGCACTACTTACATGGTGATGGGCTTGGGCTGGGCCTAGGAGACGGTGATGGTGAAGGGCTGGGAGACGGCACAGGGCTTGGACTGCAGGCAGCAGCAGCAGCATATAAAAAGTCAGATTGACAGGTGTCAAAAGAGCGATGAGGGAGATGGACATACGCTAGGGCTGGGGTCCGATGTGTGAATGAACTACACTACATGACTGAAGGATATCATGCTGACCAGAGAACATTACATGACTGGGACGCAATACCGGAGTTAAGGAATAAGCGCAAGTCGCAGAACAGGATTGCACTGCAGTTAGCAACAGGTACGCCACTCAATTTGCCCTGGGCATATCTCAGCGCATATGACAGCCTGATATGCTTTTTTGCTAGGCACAACATTGGCTCAATGCCAGATAGCGCCGTGCCGCATACACACAAGTTCTGGCTGCTTCACCTAGTCATTTTAGGATAACCAAAATTCAATGCAGGCGGTGAGCTCAGTCGCCAGTGACTCACCTGGGACACTTCTCATCACAGACGCCAGCATCGCACGTCCCAGGGCACAGCTTTGGCCCACTGCATGTTGTGCCGTTTGGCTTCTCAACGCCGTAGCAGTTGCCGTTTGACAGGTCACACTGGCCAATCAGGCAGTCGGTGTCGAGGCTTGAGCACGACTTGGTGGTGTTGACACACGTATTTGCCAGCTGCAGGCAGTAAAGAGTGGGCAGATGCATGATGTAAGTATGCACTTGTCGCAGGCACGGGTTTGCGTGGAGAACAGTGCATGTGCCAACAGTACCTGCCGACACATGACTTTCTAACCTCTCTAAAAAAAGCCAATGTAAAACTATGAAGAATAGTTGTGGATACAGCTGTGGGGTGCAGGTAGCAAGGCGGATGCAACACATGCAACATGTTTGTTACGCATGCATTGCTTGTGATATTCTCTGTCACTGAAGTGTCTTGAGGGTGCTGTCGTGCCGACACACCACGCAATAATTCAATGCTAGCTGTCGACTTACGTTATCACATGAGCCAACCACACAGCCCACGCTTGGACACTCAGTGACGGTGCGGCCGGCACACTTGCCATCCAGACACTCTGCGCAGCAGCAGCAGTGGCAGCATGGGTGGGTTTAATCACGCCGCTACCTTCATGGCATCATTTGAACAGTAGTTCATAAGTGCAGGCATTGGTCCTGTCACACCTGAACTGTCTCAAATTATGCGACCCCTCAGGCGGTCCTGGCTCAGGAGTCCTGACTGAAGCGGCTTCTTGACTCGCACCAAACTTATGTTGATCCAGTGCTCGCACAATGCCATGTTCATAAGCCTGCGCTCATTCTGTCATTATCTGCTGCAAGAAGCTTGACCACAAGCTCACCTGTGCCAGTGGTGCAGAACAAGCCATCATCGCAGGCGTTGCCTTCGTTTGGAGGAGCCGCAAAGCACTTTCTGTTAGCAGTGTTGCACTGCCCTTCGGTACAAGGGCCATCGAAAGCAGAGCAGTCTTTGTTGATGAAGATGCTGCAGTCGTTAGCAGTCTCGTTGCACTGCCTTGTGATGCAAGGGTTCAGGGTCGGGCAGAAGCGCTCACTGCAGGCAGCAGCATTACGTCAAGAGGTCATGTTGGATTCTGCTGGCTGCTTTGCATGACCACACCACACAGTCCGCTTTGACTGGCACAGCAGCAATAGCAGCAAAATCACGTAAAGCTTATGATATGTAAGCAAGCAACACGCAGTGGCATAGTTAATGATCGCCTGATGCAACAAACCCATGGAACAGCAGTGTACGTGCGAGGCTGAAGCAGATCTCTTGACACGCCGCAGCTGATCACCTGTCAGGGGGTTGCAGCGGCTCTCCCTGCAACTGTTGGCTTGGCGTTTCCTGGCACACCCCACAGGGCTTCCCTTGCACTCTCCTGCCACACACTTGTCATCAGTAGTGCACAGCAGGCCATCGTTGCAAGTATTGTTGTCAGGGGCTTCGATTTCAATGCAGTTGCCATTTGGTTCGGCACAAACGGGGACAACGCACTGCCGGCTGCCTTGCTGACAACGCACGGGGCACGTCTTTTGCTTGCCGGTGCAGACGCCAGACAAACACCTGCAACAGCAACAGCAAAAAAGCAGCTCAGTCCATGAGATGTTTTTGGGGCGCACGGGGCACGTCTTTTGCTTGCCGGTGCAGACACCAGACAAACACCTGCAACAGCAACAGCAAAAAAGCAGCTCAGTCCAGGAGATGTTTCTGGGGCGCAGGGGGCACGGCTTTTGCTTGCCGGTTTAGACACCAGACAAACACCTGCAACAGCAACAGCAAAAAAGCAGCTCAGTCCAGGAGATGTTTCTGGGGCGCAGGGGGCACGGCTTTTGCTTGCCGGTTTAGACACCAGACAAACACCTGCAACAGCAACAGCAAAAAAGCAGCTCAGTCCAGGAGATGTTTCTGGGGCGCAGGGGGCACGGCTTTTGCTTGCCGGTGGACAAACGACCGCAACAAAGCAACAGCAAAGCAGCCTCAGTCCAGGAGAGCTTCTGGGTGCATCGTGTCTTCGATGGTGACACCAGACAAACACCGGTAACAGCGCAACAGCAAAAGCAGCTCAGTCCAGGCCGGGCGCAGGCACGGCTTTGCTTGCCGGTTTAGGACACTTCAGGACAAACACCTGTAATGTAACAGCAAAAAGCAGCTCAGTCCACGAGGATGTTTGAAGCAGGGGGGTCGTCTTTTGCCGGTTGCCGACAAACACCTTCGCAACAGCAACAGCAAAAAAAGCAGCTTTCAGAGATGTTTACCGGCTTTTCTGCCGGTGCAGACTAC
This sequence comes from Tetradesmus lagerheimii, assembly GCA_902809745.2. Classification (NCBI taxonomy): domain Eukaryota; kingdom Viridiplantae; phylum Chlorophyta; class Chlorophyceae; order Sphaeropleales; family Scenedesmaceae; genus Tetradesmus; species Tetradesmus lagerheimii. The sequence continues at coordinate 9,743 of CADDIJ020001281.1, read as the reverse complement.
ATCGAACACCTGCAACAGCAACAGCAAAGCGCCCGTCCAGGAGATGTTTCTTGGGGCAATAGTCACCTTTTGCTTGCCGGTGCAGACACCAGACAAACACCTGCAACAGCAACAGCAAAAAAGCAGCTCAGTCCATGAGATGTTTCTGGGGCGCACGGGGCACGTCTTTTGCTTGCCGGTGCAAACACCAGACAAACACCTGCAACAGCAACAGCAGAAAAGCAGCTCAGTCCATGAGATGTTTCTGGGGCGCAGGGGGCACGTCTTTTGCTTGCCGGTGCAGACACCAGACAAACACCTGCAACAGCATTAACAGCATTAACAAAGGCAGCAACAGCAGTGCATTGATTTTGTCAGGCGTCTCAGGTCTTCTCTTCACCCTGTGCTATAGCCAGACACAGAGCAGCAGCAGCACCATCACCATCAGCAGCATGTTGGTCAACATGCCTTGTGAGTTGAGTGATGAAAGGACTGTTGGATGCGTCTAGCCTTTGTAAGGCGTTTAGAGTCATGGTTTCTCTATTGCAAAGCTAGTGGCAGCAGCTGAAGCGGGCTATTGTGTGCCACAGCTGGGTGGCTGCGCAAGACACATGGGCCAAGGCATACTCACACGTCATGGGTGGTGCAAGCACCTCTGTGCCCGAAACCACAAGGTTCCAATCCTGACAATATCACTTTGTCTACAGACAGGCTTAGGGCAAAGTGATCATTGTAAGACCCATGGGGCTAGGCATACTCACACGTCATCGGTGGTGCAAGCACCTCTGTGCTCAACAACACAAGATTCAATCCTAATATGATCAACTTGACTACAGACAGGCTTAGGACAAAGTGATCATTGTAACGCACATACGACCTAGACATACTCACACATCATCTGTGGTGCAAGCGCGGCCATCATCGCAGTCGCTGTTGTCTGGCTCGTTGACCAGTGTGCAGTTCCTGCCACCAGGAGCGAGCTCGTAGCGCTGCACAGCACCATGACGAAAGGAGCGGCAAGCGGTACAGATGTCATGGAGCGGTTATGATAGCTGACTGAGCAGCAACTGGTGGAGATGTGCATGAAGCAGCTAGGATAGATGAATTTGTGAGCGGCATGCGGTGCAGATGCACATGCAGCGGTGATCATAGCTGACTCTTTGAGCATCTTATCAAACAATTCAGTGCATGAGGTATGGATTAAACGTGCTGGTCTGTGCTACCAGCAGCTGACCAACCCTACAGATCTTGCATAAGTCAGCACCAAACACTCAACATAAGCCCTAAGAACTACAAATCAATGCAACTTGTCATAGCACAAAATAACATGTTCCGTAACACACCTGGCAGGGATCGGGCCTTGGTGGGCAGATAGGGTCTGGTCCACAGACGCCATCCTCACAGGTGCCATCAGGGCAGGGGGACCCATTAGGCCTGCAGCGCACGTGCACATATTTTTTCAACAGTTATTTCCACATGTTATGTAACAGCGCTTGTGCATACCACATACAGCCTGCTTGAGGTCAACTTGTGCTGCATACATTCAGATAGGTGCTTCTGTGAGGCAACGTGCGGGCCGCTGGTCTTGGGGATGCAGCTGCTAGAAGCAGACCCGGCAGGAGACATATGTTTCCAGATGGAGCGAAGCACATTTCAGGTCGTAAATAAAACCGAGAAGTCAATTGTAGATGATGCCAATATTCAAAAGGCTCACTCACTTGTCCACTAAGATGTCACACTCGCCCGTAGTCAGGTCACACTCAAACGCCTTGCAAGCATCTGTTACATTTTGCAAAATGACACCACAGGCAGCAGGCACAGACGTCACATGCCGTTCAATATGACATGGTTGCACCAGGCTGTGTAGCACTTTACGAAAGTGTGCAGATAGATACAGCAGCTGAACAATCTTGTTGTTAGCCGCGTCTTTAAACATATGCACAGCTCTGCTTGGTTTATTATGCAAATGCCGCGATGCTGATCAGAGTGCGGCTGCCTGACATGTTGCATATGGGACAATCCTTTCAATTGTGCCGCCTCGCCTCAGCATGTATGAGCATGCAGCGGAACCATTACAGCTTGAACTGTCCGGCTTCCTGATTCAAACCAAACTGGCTGTTCACCTGGATGTTCAGGGCACTTGACAGCCGGTTTGCAAATGCCATTCTGGCAGGAGCCGCCAGGACCTGCGGGAAGTCGTATTAAAGATCATAATCAGCAGTAGCAACAACAGCAACAGCCGCGTCAGCAACACCATTTTGTTGTATGCCTACTGACAGCTTGCTTACAGCCTATCCTGTGCTTCGCATTGGTCCCAGCACATGCCAATAAGTATAACGAATGGTGTGATTGCTGAGGCTGTGTGATGCATTGTTGCCGGGCAACAGCCTATCCTAAGGCAAGGTTTGTGCTGCATGCAGTGCTGCATGTGCTTAGATAGCTCAGCTATGTAGGCTACATGTCGGTGGTCTAGCTGGCTGCATGGCTTGCGCCGTTCTTTGGTGTTGTATGCCGTCAGCTACGCTTTTCATCATCAAATATCTGCTGCTGCACCAACTCACATGTGGTGTTATCAGGCCTGCTCAGCAAAGATGGCAAACAGCAGCAGCAGCAGCGGCAGCGGCGGCAGGGTCAGTCCAGTGCCTGTATTGTGCATCCTGAGGACTCTGGCAGCCCCGTTGACAATACACACAGGCACACAACCCTCACGCTCACAATCCCCAACGCACACACGGCGATCTGTAGCTCGGCCCCCAAGAGAGTGTGTGAATGATCAAATCAGCTGCGCGTGGTGTGCTCACGCCTGAGATAAACGAGGGGGCGCGTTTGACAAAGAGGAAGCCCCATGCGTCTCCAGTGGCGAATCTCCACACCTTTACCATTGTGAGCACTGTACCACATGGCTGGTGACAGGGGCAGGCGGTTGCAGTGCATACATGCACCTACGCACCCAGCACGCACCTACGCACGCACTGCACACGCACGCACCCCCCCCCCCACACCCACACGCGCACCCCTCACCCCCCCTCGCGCCTTGAGCTGCTTACCTGTTGACGGGCCTGCAGGTGCTGGTGGCTGGGTTGCACACATTCACCTGGCAGGTGTTGTTGAGCGGTGGGCAGGGCTTAGTGCAGACACAGTTGACAGGCTTGCAGATACCTGCCTGGCATTTGCCACTAGGGCCTGCGGAAACAGCGGCAGCAGTAAGGGCGGCAGCAGCAGTGTCAATAACGCAGGTGTTGTTGTGTGTGAGCGACAGCTTGGTGAGTCTACAGGGCAGCAGCAGCAGCAGTGTCGTCACTGACAGCCGGGCCTCCCTGCGCATGTGCGCAGCAACCGTCCTCAACTTGATCCTGGCTTTTCCGTTGAGGTGTGCTACAGCATATGTCTGTTACAGGGTTCAGTGCAGTCACGCAGACAACTGCTGTGATCATCACAGTGTGATCTCTGTGTGGGCTCTACACAGCAGACTTGGGGCTTACATTGTGTGCCGACTGGCTTGTTGGTGATAGTGCTGCAGATTCCGGTCTTGGGGTTGCAGCTCCGCTGAAAACATACACAGCAGCAGCAGCAGCAGCAGCAGCAGCAGCAAGAACAACAAGCAGGGATCATGCCACTGCGTCACCGCTGCAGTACCATGGCAAGCAAATAACCTGATACAAGGAGTCGCTGCAATGAACTGGACTGTCACAAGGAACTCAACTGGCACAAGGAACGGGACTGGCAGGAGGAGTTGCTGCGAAGAACTGGACGAAAAAGGAACTAAACTGGCACAAGGGGTTGCTGGCATGCTTCCGCAGCTGCTGTTGCACTGGCTTTGCAGGCACAACATCAGCAATAGCTACTACTTTTGCTGCTGATTTTGGCTGCTGCACATCTTACTCACCGTCTGGCAAGTGTCTGGGGGCTGCTGGCACGTGGCATTGATCAGCGTGCACGACATTGTCGCGTTGTTGAACACGTAGATGCTGCACCTGTTGGGGGCTTGGGGGCATTTGTTTGGATCTGGGATGCACTTGCCGCATTGGCACTTGCCATCCTTGCAGGGAGTGCTGTTGGGCTTGGGGCAGCTCTCCTTGCACTGTCCGGTCTAAGGGTTACACTTGTACTGCAACCCATAGATAGATAATGAGCATACAGGACAGACAGCGCAGCGTGTTAGACAGCAGCAGCTAGTCAGGTTGCATGTGTGGGGGTCTAGATTGCACTGGCCGCACTGGCACTTGCCATCCTTGCAGGGAGTGCCGTTGGGCTTGGGGCAGCTCTCCTTGCACTGGCCGGTCTTGGGGTTGCACTTGTACTGCAGGACAGAAGACAGACAATGGGCAGACAGATATTGAGCACAGGACAGCAAAGCAAGTTCAGCAGCAGGCAGCCAGTTGGGAGGCATGTGTGTGCGTGTGTGTGTGTGTGGGAGGGGGGGAGTGTCCGCGATGCACTGGCCGCACTGGTCGGGGCAGCTCTCCTTGCACTGGCCGGTCTTGGTGTTGCACTTGTACTGCAGGACAGAAGACAGACAATTGGCAGACATATATTGAGCATAGGACAGCCAAGCGAGTTCAGCAGCAGGCAACTAGTTGGGAGGCATGTGTGTGTGGTGGGGGGAGGGGGGGTGTCCGCGATGCACTGGCCGCACTGGTCGGGGCAGCTCTCCTTGCACTGGCCGGTCTTGGGGTTGCACTTGTACTGCAGTACAGTAGAAGATGTAATGAGCGTACAGGACAGCACCACGTGTTGAACAGGGGGCTGGGAGGCATGTGTGAGGGGGGGGAGCGCGCTTACGTGTGCATTGTCATGCACCGTCATGCACTCCTGACTTCGCGCAGGCCACGCCGCCGATCCTGTTCTAATAACTTGGCACACGCCATCGCCGAGCGACGCATGAAGTTTCAGTGCTATCTACTCCAGCACAACGCATGCAAATTTAACAGTTGATGCAGGTGCATCAATGCTATGGAGGACTCACCATCAGCATTCCCTCTTACGTGTACCACCAGTGATTGGCTGCTGCTGCCTTGCATTGTACAGTTGCACATCACACAGACGAGACAGTGTGAACTCACCTGCATGCATTCCTCGTTATGTGCAGGGCACGTTGCCGGTCCTCCTCCCATGCAGACTCTGTTCCGGCACAAGCCCTGGATGCAGGGGTTGACGTCACACACTGCACCGTTGCGGGCTTTGACGGTTGTGCAGTTGCGCCTCCTGCACTCTGAAATGGGGCCTGTGCAGGAATTGCGCCATCCTGCACGTCAAGTAAACAGCGCACAAACAGATTCAGGTAGCAAGCAAACCACAGAGCAGCTGAGCAGGGGGGTTTGCTGTTAGTCTGGTGATGATCTTATCTGGCGATTGGTGCCCGCACAAGGGTGCTCATTTGGTGAACGGACTGTGCGGACGCAGCAGCGCCTGCCTGCATCAGCCATGCCTTCAACGCGCCACCCAGGGTAGTCCTCTGCTTTCCCACTGCTGCACCCTATGTGCTGTAACAACACCTATGCTGTGACGACACCAGCTGCTGCAGCTGCTTTGCCATAGCACGGAGCTACACGCCTGCTGCCTCTGCACCCCGCACTAGCCCCTGTGCCCAATGCCTTATGCAATGGCACGCCTGAGCCGAACCCATATGCTGAACCGCTCCAAAAATGGCTCAAAAATAAATGCTGCTCACCTGGTGAGCACACTGTGCGGGAGCAGCACAGCCTGCCTTTGTCATAGATGCCTCCACCGCCCCACCCAGGGTAGTACTCCACCTATTGCATTGCTGGCCGGCTGTATACAAGAGTGACACAGGACGCCTCCTTCCCCCCCCTCCCCCCCTTGAGCAATGCTTTCACAGCAGCTGCACTATCAGCACAAACCAGTGTATCCATGCCAGTCGGTGTGCATGTCAACCCCATGACAGCCATGCCAGCTGCATTCACAGCATGTTGTCAACCCAAGCCACTGCTTGCTGCTACGGCCAAAGCCGCCTCTGCTGCTGCTGCAGTTGTGGCGCAGCAAATGCAGCAGGCGTTCGTGATCCAGGAGTGGCACAGGCACCCACATGCCACTGTTGCTGCGGCAGTGGATCTAAAGGCAGCAACAGCTGCATTGGGCCTGTACCAGCAGGCAGTATGCCACTGGCACCAGCCCACCAGGCTGGTGGGCTGCACAGCTGCTGCTGCTGCTGCTGCTGCACAGCAGGTGGCTGCCACAGCAGTTGCTGTGGTGGCAGCCACAGCGGCCACTGGTGACAACAGGCAAGCTGCTGGTACAGCTGCTGCAGCTGTTGGTGGCAGATCTCTTCCTGCAGTATCTGCTGCAGCTCCCTCTCACCAAAGGTTGTGCTGCTGCTGATGTTGTCGCTGGTACCAGTGGGGCCCGTAATGACTTCTGTTGGGGTCGGTTGCAATGGCGGATGACCAGCAGATTGAGCCAGAGGCTGCTGCTGCTGCTGCTGTTGCAGCATGGCTAAGGGATATGCAGCTGCATGAGACAGGGTATGCGCAATATCTTGCTCTACGAGCCCTGGCGCCTCCCGCAAAGAAAACCAAGAGGCAACCTAAGAATGCAGGCAAACAAAACCTACCCAGCCGCGACAAGCACCAGCCAGAAGCTCCAGACAGCACGGGCAAGCATGGTGACACACAGCCAGCGCCAAGCAAGAAGCAACGCAGCGCCAAGCCGCTCAAGCCACAACAGTACTACAAAGAACTACTGCACAACTATACCAGGTTCTCACATACAGCAGAACACATCATCAGCGTTGAAGCCATGGTCCGCTGCACAGCCCATAAAGCAGGCAAACGTCCGAAATCCATCGAAAGGACATCAGAGTTGCAGCTACTGTTCAAAGTTCAGTGGAGTCCATGCGAACAGCCTGAATATCTGATCGAGGCGGCTCTAGCGTGCCGCTACCGCCTCGCGCCAGGCACGACCCCCACAGTAGCCACCGCCCAGGACATGCAGGAGGTAGGCATGATAAGGCCCTGCGAGTTCTGCACGGCAGCAGTGACGGCAGACACACCAACTGATCAGATACTTGAGATACTTGAGTGCGGCATATGTCAGCGCGTTTACCACACCGCCTGTATGCCAGAGACCAATGCAGCACCACATGAGCACCCAGGGCGCATATGCGCTGAATGCAGCAGAGAGGGGTACACGGCAGATACCCTCCCGCCACAGCCACGCCTGTACAAAGTCACGTTTCAACCCACAGAAGAACCAAAGGACCGCGTAAAGACATACGGCACAGCAGCAGCACAGGCGCAGCTTGCAGTAATAGAGGCATTGCATGCGGCAGAAGCCGCTACAAGCGAGCAAGACCGGCCAAAGAAGACGGTGAAATTCGACCACATCACAGCTGCCCCAACAGAGCGGCTATACGACATCACCATTGGCCAACAGCTGCGCAGGAAGCTAGTGATACACACTACCCCCACCAACCCTCACACAGATATTCACCCACTTGCACCCACCTGCACGTTTGCTGTGTATATCAGACCGGTAGTATGCCAAAGTGTCGACCCTGCCGGAGGTGCGGCTGTAGCCACCCGCGACGTAGCTTGCATCTACCAGCAAGATGGCAGGTGCCTCCACATGCTGGAGCCCTCTGCAGCAACCAGGCTCAGCATGTCCTACCTGCACATTGCACAGCATCACACCGCGGTAGCGGTACAGCATCGACCCAACACGTTGGCGGAGGCCCTCCATCAGCTATGCATCAGATACAAGGAGGGTAGCGCGGTGCGGAATAAGACAGCAGTCATTAAAGAGAAACATCAATGGTCCATGCCGGCCGCACTGCACGATGCTTTGCAAACAGTGGTGGGCGGCACAAAGGAACGCTTTGCCAGCCCCTTAAACGTCCATCCAGCAACACAACAATACTGGTCTGTACACCCAGAGGATCAACTCTTCGGTGCCAACTACGATACATACAAATGCACATGGACAGGCTGTAGCACAGCAGTACCATACTTTGACCAACATGCTGCTCTGAAAGCTACCGACTGGGCAATCAAATCAGCACTGAGCACAGACATACCGACTCTTACTGTGCTACTCCTACCTACCTTCTGCTCAGAGGGTGAAGACTTCGAAGCTGCATACAGGCGCCTGGTTGGCCTCAACCCACAGTGCTGTCGCCTACTGTTGAAAGCGCCTGGCAAGCTGGTGGATTTGGAGCCTCCGGCCAACGCTCCTCTATCACGTACTAAGTCCATGCACTGGAGTCTACAGGCATTAGGGCCTGTTTACACTGTTACACGAATTCGTTACTTGGATGTGGTAGGAAACCCACCCACATGTATGATTCAAATAACAAGCCCGTTTACACTGCAAAATGACACGTTACGTGAACACGGGCACCTTGACGTCGTTTTCTTCTTGATTTGGCTGTTTTATCTTTTGCGAACACATCTGTATAACTGATAACACCCTTATCTTCGCTAGAAGCCATGGATCGCCCTTCTATCGCCTTTGCTATCACCGGCGTGCTGGACAGCTCCAGCCATCGCCGTGCTGCGCCACTTTGCATGTCTAGGATGCTGAATAATACGCCAGCATTGTTTCCTTCGGCGCCCGTGGTGGGCATCTCATCTGTGGGCGCTATCATTGACAGCAGCACTTGCAGCAGCAGCAGGCCAGCTATTTCTGGGCTTAGCTTGTCAACCATGGCAGTGCTGGGACACCTGGTGGCAAACAACCGTTTAAAGGTGGGAAGTGCTGCTGCTGGCGCTCTTGCCCAAGAAAGTTCACTGCATCATCTAGAGCAGACTCCAATTCAGGGTCATCAAAACCAAACCCTGCTGCTGCTGCCGCATCTGCCGCTCCATCAAATGCAGCAGCACTGTCATTGCCCAATAACCCCCCCCATTGCTCCTCATCTTCCCAAATGTTCTGCTGCTGCTGCTGCTGCTGCTGCTCATTGTCACCCCCACCATGCTCCTCTTGTGTCTGCAAAGTACTCTCTGTGTAGGCAGGCAACACAGCAGTGCAATGCCAGTGGCAGCAGCAACAACAGCAACACATTTTCTATTAATTTGGTTAGTGTGAGCCTGAACTGCATGATGCAATTGCAAGTGTCTGCACTGCCTGACAACACCGCTGAAAGAGTACCTGCAATGAAGCGCAGACAGCAAGCAACAGCAGCAAAACCCACCTGTGTCTGTGGTGACAAAGAAGTTTGTGCCCCGGTGTGTAGTGGCATACAGCACCCAGCATGCCCAGGACTTGTTTGCGTCTTCCAGGTCCACATATCTGCCCAACTCATCCGGGTTTGCAGGCGCGCCAGTTTTCTTGTTGCGGCATTTGGTCCAGATATTCCTGGCCCTCTTCTTATCATTATTCAGTTTGCTCTGGAAGATCTCCCATGTGATGGCTGGCTTGTCACTGCAGTTCTGCTGCCTCCACTGATCTAGAGCTAGCATGACTGGCTCATACTTCTGCTTGTTGGTGCCTAGCTTGCTCAAGTCTACTGTTGTTCTGCGTTCATGTATTAACTCAAGCATTTTCTGCTCCAACGCGTCATCCCAGGGGTAGCCGTCCCCCCTCGGCATGGTTCTTGCTACCAAGAGAGAATCAGCTTAAATGTGCCGCACTATCCAACTTTGTTTGTATACTGGTACAATATTATTGTCTGATATAGCGCAAATACAACAGCGTGGATGTCTGGATTTGGATCTGAATCGAGGGGGCCACCTTGGTTCTGGTTTAGTCGCATCCAAATCCTGGTTCGACCAAATGCAACCGGCAGACGAATCGACATAACACTCGAT